>JAUZST010002409.1:0-18072 GCA_034779995.1 Parotocinclus haroldoi | reverse complement strand
TATCTATTTGTTTGTTTTGTTCTGTTTTTTTATATTTATATATATATTTATATATATATAGAGAGAGAGAGAGAGAGAGAGAGAGAGAGAGAGAGAGAGAGAGAGAGAGAGAGAGAGAGTATTTGGAGGTTCTTTTACTCATACAGCCAACTGACTTCTCCAGAAGAGGGCGCTGTTGTGCTTTACATTCAGTATGAGACCGTTTCAGTGTCGTTCGTTGGGATTTCAAAACGAATACGAAGAGGATCCCCCAAAAACGGCTGGACCACCTGATCCTGTCCATGCCCCGTCACTGCCAGTGTGTTTTAGGCCCTCTTGTGTGACCCTACCCCCTACTGAACACAATATGGGGGCACTCTGGTCACCACCATGAATAAATATATCACTTGCTTTTCTGACCATCTTGTTGAATGCATTTTTTTTTTTTTGCGCGCAGCGTATCAAACTACGTTTGGTCATGTCGTAGCATTTCTGCCAAATCGCACACTGGTTGTACATCAGAAGATGGGAGAAACCACGGTGAGGATCTCAAACGCTTAGTAAACTGATCCTGAACAGGTATCTGGCACCGAGATGTGAGCAGTAGATCATTTAAGCCCTCAAAGTTGATATATGGCGAATTTGGAAGCCGGTCAAGTTCAGGACCCTGAATACCTGGGCATCACAGGGCACAAAGAGTGAACGCTTCAGAGATGCCAACGCCACCGAGGGTTCCCAGCATGACACTGACCAGACCAGGGCACCATACCAGCATCCCACACAAGCAGGGGTGGTCAATAGCCTGCCGTAAAGGCTGTTTCGGGGGATCGGTCTAATCAGGACTAATCCATGCATGTGTTTGCCAAACTTCCAAACTTTATTTAAACAAAAGGTAGCAAAAAAAAAAAACCTCCCAACAGTCAGTATTTACAATACTCAAATGGCTTAACCTCTTTGGTCTCCCATGTGACTCAGAAGAAAATGTGGGTTCTGGCAAACAAAGCATAAATATACACAGTAGACGAGGAGCGGGAATCTTTAAAGCCTGCTGAGAAGGTGATGAACGAGGTTGAAGGCGAATGACCAAAGCTTTCGTAGTATTTACACCTCAAATGCAGTCGTACATCAGGTCAAGCTCTGTCGTGGAGAAACGGCAGTACACGGAACAAACCGGAGCAGGTTCTATTTACAATCAATGCCTAAACGGAGAGCACAAGGTCCATGGTTATGATTTCAAGCCCTTGTGGCGAGTACTTGAGATGCTTGGAGTTCTGCAGGAGAAGTTTTCTGGCACCGTCGGGGGATCGGATCAAGACCGAGGCTCTGTCCTGCGTCTTGGAGGTTAACGAGCTCACAAACGACTTAAACACCATCTTTAGGTCTCGATTCACTTTCAAGCAGGACCACATCCCGATCAGATTACGTTCGTTAACCATAAAGGCATTTCACGTAAGCATTTTTGTTGCCAACCGTGCCGAAAACCGTCCTGGCCGAGCGATTACAGTTTGCACACCGCGATTTAGAGAGGCCGAGCTTAAAGGAGACGAAAACCCCCGAAGACGGGAGGATTCCTTATTTACATTTGTCCTCGCTGTCATTTCGCAATTCGTTAGCGCTCCCACGACACCCAGAATCAAGTTCAGACGAAGTTCAAGTTCAAGTCTACCGAAGCTCACGAGTCCTATATTGTGTAAATACAGACGGTGCAGGTGCACATGCAAACGCCCTCCCAATTCCCAAAACGATCGAGAGGTCGCCCGAAAACTACCCAAGTGCTCAGTAAAACCGCAAGACGAAACCAAAAAGGATAAGAACAATAATCGTTGTAACGGGACGAACAGCCGGCGCTTCTCGTCTCGTTCCAAAACGCAAACGGAGTCACAGTTTCAAGGCCAGATTTCTTACATGAGGTAAATTTGCCATAACTTATTACACCTGCTTTCAATAAACAGTTCAAAAAGTCCCAAAAAAAAAAAAGTGGAAAGGCCCGAATGCAAACGTAATTAACATTTAACATGCGCAAAAGGTTCTCAAAAAAAAAACAGAAGGTTCTTTACACAGTAAATCTTCAGTGCGGGAGATTCACAACTATACAACACACACACACACACACACACACACACAGGAGCGAACTCCCTGTGGCATGGAGAATGGATAACGAATATACAGACTGGGATCAGTTCCTCGGCCGTGTTCCGATCGCTATGGAGTTCGCTACAATACTGCCTCTTCTCCTGACCGAAAAACAAACAAAACAAAACAAACAAACATTCAGGTTACATCAAACCAGAGTAAAAACTTTTATTATAGAGAAATGGACACGGGTGTGGGACCTGATCAAAGCTTCACCTTCTTCTCCTGAACGTTTCCTTTGGTTTTACACGTCGGCCTTCTGACTCTGGGTTTCCTCCAGCTTTTTACTTTCCTCCAGCGTGCCGTTCTCTTTCTCTCCCGTTTTCCAGGTTCCTTCCCTGCATCAGAAAGAACGGCGTGACCAAGCTGGAGACAAAATAAACCCTAAAATATCCCCCCCGAGTGAGGCTCTGCTAGTCCCACCTCCTAAATCTCCACCGGTGGGACGGCACTCACATTGCGCTTAAACGTTCTGGGCCCCGCATCGTTACGATACCGTTTCCCGTTTTGGGCATAAATGTCTTTGGACTCCGGCATTCCAAATAAACCGGTAAGTGAACGGTTTGCATTTTAGCGCCGACGCGCCTCGGCTAAAGACAGAGGACGGGTTAGTCACGGTGGTACCTGGTTTTCTTCATGTAGATCCAGTAGACTAGAGCGATAACCACAGCGGCCAGAACCAGGCCCACCACCACTCCCACTGCCACACGTGCCTGATCACTGGTCTCTTCCGATTCCTCTGCCAAATCAGACACACACAAAGGTTCAATATTCAGCGGAAGTCCTTAACTTGAGAGACAGTTGCAGAAACACGTGGTCCGCTTCGTCGCTTGCATTTCAAAAGCATACGTCATAAGGGTGGGGGCTATCGTTGGCTGCTGGAGTTACCCTACGAGCCCCGCTTCGTCAGCGAAAGAACGTGGCCGGTCGGCGATCAGCCCAGGGAAGCTGCGCGTTTATGTTTTCTCCTATCGGCTAGTTTTAACGATGACGCCTTTTAATCATGAGGCTTAAGAGTCAGACTGCTAAGCTGCTCAACTTTGTGAAGCGAAAGCGAGACGGAGAGAAAACTCCGTCTAGACTTGAACTCAAAACTAGACGATTACAAACAGAAATACTCAGTGCTCAGACCGGTTTTCATTACAAAATGTACATTTTCGGTTACGGGTCTTTCGGTTCTGAGAACTTCAGGACCTATTTTGACGCCATGGATTTGTTTCATGTAGTCACACGGTAAAGAAAAAAACTAACGTATAGAAAAAAACCGAATCGAGACGCATCGATAATCGTTGCCCGTTGACGAATCGTAATCGAATCGAATCGTGAGGTGCCTAGAGATTCCCGCCCCTAATACAGCAGCAGCAGTCTGAAACTGGGTTTGTTCTTTAAAAAAAAAAACGTTGTAAATGTACGTTTTCTTCCTGAGCTTCACTTAAGAATAAAAAGTTAGGAAAAAATCTTTAAAAAGTCTTTAAACAACTTCTAAACAACGGCCTTTTTTGTTTCCTGCACGTTTTCTTCATCTCGGGGTAGCAGGATTGACTTTAAACAGTTTAGTTCTCGGAAATGAGGCCACTGTGTCTGCGTGGGTTTACTCCGGGCACTCCGGTTTCCTCCCACAGTCCCAAGGTTCGCTGGCGTCTCTAAAGTTCTCGACTGCGTGAGTGCGCGTGCCCCACGACGGACTGGCGCCCCTTCTAGGGCTGTTCCTGCCCTTGTACCGCGAGTATGGAATCAGCGGAAGATGATGAATGGATGAATAATTAAGAACCGTTCCTTAACGTTCCCACGAACATGGTCTTTTTGAAAGGTTCTTCGATTATGTCTGAAGAGAATCTTGAACTCACCCCTCTTGTCCATCGTCACGTCTTCGGGTACTGAAATCAGACCAGAGCGTTGCATTTTTGGGTGCGTTCGTGAAACATTTGGAATAAGAACACCACCCAGTACATGTCCCAGTAACACACGTATACGATCAACGGACGCTTCATTAGGTACGCCCCCTTCTCCCCCTACCCTCGTTGTCCGTTTGATCACTTCCACTCACACTTTGAAGTTTTGTATTTACAGACCCATTACAGATCTGGATCTCTAAGGGTCAGGACCCCCACATTTTTATTTTATTTATTTATTTATTTATTGGGGGTGGGGGTGGGGGGTAATGGGGTTGGTCAGGATAGAGCCGATGAAATGAACAACGAGTGCAGGAACATGAAGTACACCTGATAAAGTGACCCAAGTGGAGTCTAAATGTATAAATGCCCCCCACGAGACAGCTTTTCGGGATCCTGAGGGGTCCGTACGCTGCGCCTGGCTGCGTATTTACTTTATGCATCTAACCGAGACTGAGCAAAAGCATGCAAGAGCTTCTCGAGCGAGGACTGTTACTTACGGGTTGATACAGCAACACTCTTGGAGGCCCGGCCCAGCTCGTTCGACACCATGCAGCTAACGGTGAGATTCGCCGTTGGGACGATGGTGAGTTTGTAGACATAGTTCCCTTCGGCCAGGGTGCTCTCAGACGCCTGAAATCCGAGCACAGGGCAGCGTTAGCGCGCCATTTTGTGTTGTAACAGCGTAAAGAACGACGAACGCTATGCTTTAGGACATTTTCAGACAACGCCTGCTACATCACTGACCGGATATAGTACACACACACACACACACACACACACACACACACACACACAGTATAAAAGACAGACAAAAATATGTAATTCCAACCTCCCATCGTCCCAGGACGCCTCACTTTCAGGTCTCATTTTGCAATCGCGTTAGAACGCGGTCCAAAAAAAAAAAAAAAAGGGCTACATGAGAACCGCGCGATTTTTGGCTGCACAGCACTACTGTTTAAGGCCCCGCCCCCCGTCTGGTTCGCTCTCCCCGAACGCGTCCTTTTGCTGACTAAAGTCCAAAGCTCAAAGCGATCAAGACGGTGTTACCGTAGCGATAAGCGAACAGGCTTCGAAATCGAGACGTGGTCCCCGTTTCTAACGCTAAAGACTTTGGACGCGAGCGCCGATTTGTTCCGATAGAGGTGCTCACGTTGGTGCCGTTGACGCTCCACTGAACGGTGGGCTTGGGCGAACCTTCGGCCTTGCAGCTCAGGACCTTTCCGTAATCACTTCGGTCCTTAGTGATGTCAATGATAACCGGAGCGCCTGAAAGTACAGCCGTCGCCATAGTCAGCTACTGAAGTGGTAAATAACAAAACGTCACGTGGAGTTCGGGCGCCATTCGGGGTTCCTTACCCTGGACGACGAGTTCGAACGAGGCATTTTTCACCAGTCCGCCCATGGAGACCACGCACTTGTACACGCCGGAGTCCGAGAACTTCAGCTTGTCGAACTTGGGCTGGCTCTTCATCGGGACGTTGTTCTAAAACACAGGGTCGGGCATGAGCTCGAGGCTTACCGCGATGGACGGTTAACAGACGGCACGGCCTGTGCGGTACCTTGAACCAGGAGACCTGCGTTTTTCCGGACGCGTTCAGCACAAGCGTGGTGTCCAAACTCTCGGATAAACTTTTAACAATCCTTCCCTTGGTCACGTTGGTGATGTCCAGATCTGGAGCCAAAGAGAGAACGGGGAAAATGAAACTGAGCTCTCCTGTACGTTCACATGGTCGCCCGGGCATCGGTTGGCACTCCAGTTGTGTTAGCGGGTTGCCAGATACTACGTATAATACTCAGTATTATTGACTTACACTTAACGGTGAGGGTTGTAGAGGCCGCCATCGTCTCGTTGTTGATCAGGGAGCACCTGTATTCGCCGCCGTCAACCCGAGTCACACCGACCATCGTGTAAACGTCCGAGTTCTCCACGGGCACGGTCTTCCCCTGCACAACGACACACAGTGTAGTGGGCGTGGCCTCGTATTGTTTGCCCGAGCCCCAGTTTCAGCTTATCTCGGTCGGGATCTGATCCGATTTTATTTCCGATCGTTGGCAGCATCTTTTTCAGAACGCTCCCCCCGTCCATTATTCCTGCCCGAATCCGTTTACGTCTATCCGCCTATCGCTCAATCACACCTAGGAGGTATTTAGAGCATCCAGCTGACCGAGACGGACACCAGAGGCAGAGATCAAACCCGGGTCACGGAGTGAGCTCGATTCGGAAAGGGCTAGAGGTGAAACTCTTACCTTGAGATAAAATTTGTAGCCAGAGGGAGGAGGGTTCCCATCGGCCTTACACTGCAGGGTCACGTTGTCTCCCTCCACTGGGTCGCTAGAAAGAACCTTGAGGATGATCTGCTCAGCTGGGTCTGAGAGAGGGGTGAAAGCGAAGGATTAGCCCAAAACGCAGGAGCAGCAGCTGAACAGATGAGGCCACTTCACAGATGGTCATATAATGTGTGATTGAGAGGCTCTCGAAAAGAAAAAAAAAAGGATTTTCCTGGGTAAGAAGAGCTTTTGAGAGCAGCAGCAGGACCGGTTTACTCATAATCATGCCCCGAGGCAGCCAACAAAGACCCATTCAGCTCTCAATGGCCGGGCTTCACGTCGTTCTAAACGCTGCTCGGAGAGCACTAATTTGGACGGGGCCCTCTGTTATCGGTGACGCGTTCGTTTGCTAAGTTCATTCCGATGTAGTTTTGGTTCGAAGACGCACAACAGCAGCGCCTCAAGACAAACGCAGGGCTGTTTCATTCAGTCTAAGATCTACTACCGTCTCCTTTTTTGTCTTTGGGACTTGGGACAATGCGCCTAAAGCAAGAGATCGCCGAGCTGTGAAATACGTCACGTCACGTCATACAGTCCAACTTTGTGCCATCATTGAAAATAAAAAAAAAAAAAGAAAAAAAAAACACACACACAACTCATCGGTAACGGGTGACACTGAGCACACGAACTGTGGAACTCGGGAGAAGACGGGAGGACTCACAGTGGACGACGAAGGTGACGGGTTCAGACACGAGGTCGGAGGACAGGTTCATGTGCTGGACGGCGCAAGCGAACTTGGAGCTGGCGTCCGCCTTCACCGCAGCGTACTTGAGCGTGGAAGACCTTGAGGAGAGCCCGGTGCTTTTGTCTGTCACCACGTTCACCGTGACGTCCACCACTGAAACCACAAGCACCTGCAAGTTTAGGTTTGTTCCCCGTCCGGGCTCGGCTGAACGCCGCTCTGAAATGCCTCGTACCTTTCCCGTCGGCCACCAGAGGAACGCCGTCCTTCAGCCAGGTGATGTTAGCTGCAGGGTTGGCGTCTTTGGCTAAACATTCTCCCAGCTTTAACGAGCACAGTAAGAGTGGGAGAAGATCCGAGAGTTAAAACATGGCTGAATAAAAGCTTGCTTAAGTGGTCACTCCATTAGATGTGGTTACAAAAAAACAAAGGATCCAATGGACCTGGCGACCGCCTCGGCCTGGTGAGCGTGCTATGAAAACGGATAAGAAACGGACGCTGAATGAAATGGAAAGCGTACCACTGTTAGCTTGCCAGTCTCCAGCACTTTGGCTTTGTTGGTGACCGTGGGCGCGGAAGGGGCCTCTGCAGGAGAAAGACATTCATCACTGAGAACCGACCGTGATCAGAAACCGACAAAATCCCAAAAAACGACCCAGAACGGCCTTAGCACCGCCTCCTGCGCACTCACTCAGAACGGTCACTTTAACGGGTTTCTCGAAGATGTTACTTGACGTGACCAGCATGCAGGTGAAGGTTTTCTGATCAGACAGTCTTAACTGGCCGATTCGCAGGCCAGCGTCCTTTGTCAGGTTGATCCTGCCGGTGTATTCCGTGTTGGGGATGACCGTGGCGTTTTGACTTCTGGTCAGAAGGTCTCCAGTGGTGCCGTCCGCTTCGGTCTGGGAGATGAAAAAAACATCAACTCGTAACAAATTTCTTAAATGCAATAACACGGGTCAGTCTGGTCCGAGTAAAGCTGGTTTTACGCTGTACAATATTTAGCCCGAGCATATCTCAGAGCGCGTTTTCCGCTCGGCTGGACGGGCAAAACGTGGAGCGGGGCCATTTACACCTGGAAAGGATTTAAGGAGCAGAGCCCGTTTGCTGAACTGCAGTCCGATCGTCTCATCCAGTGTGATCTGAAGAACGCACGGCGCAAAACCAGCTTTCGGTTTGAGAGCCTTGAGGCAAGGCGGATTACAGAACAAATAAATAAGGCCTTACGAATTTCCATTTCAGCATCATAACGTCCTCCGTCTTGATGTCGTCTTTAAGGCACGGCACGTCCAGAGTTCCACCGTACTGTCCCGATACAGAATTCAGTCCAGCCGCTGCAATAAAAATAATACTGAGAATATTGAGAGAGTCAGGGGCCAATGGGAGCACGCTTTGAACAAAACGAATTCATCACGCCGGTCTTCCACCTTGGCTTGCGCCTCAGTCAGCCTTGCTGATTCGATCCATGTGGCTTGGTCGCTCTAAATTGGCCCTGAAAGATTCTGATTGCTACTGATGCTGGTATGGCATTGGATAAATAAATAAATAAATAAATAAATAAATGCTTCCCTCCCTCCGATATGGCCAACTGTGTCCGTGTGGGACCCAAACGCATTTGAATGCCCTTATCTGCATAAGAGGCAAAGCAGTGAGAGATTTTGAATATTAAAATGCAGCCCGGTGCAGGCATGGCTTTCAAACAGCATCAGCCACGCCCGTGCGGTGCTCCGGCTCTCTAAAACGTCTCTGCAAACTAAGGCCGGATCCAGAGGCTAGACACCTATAGCCTATAAAATAGCAACAACAGTGCTGCTGCTGCTGCTGCTGTTTTGATCTGGCGTCATATTTAGTGCAGCGTTCCGCTTGCTTAGAATCGCTCGCTCTAGATCCGGCGTACATCAAACGCGCTCGGTCGGGCCGTGGAGCAGGGGCGGGGAACCTCGTCTTCAAAAGCCCATTGTGGCTGCAGGTATTCATTCCCACCAAGCAGGAGCTACACCTGATTGCACCAGTTTCGGCTGGTCTTCAAACAATCGACGAGTTGTATCGGGCGCGGCTACCGCTGGGCCGAAACGGGAAGCCGCAGCCACGCCGTCCTCCTGATTCGACCGGATGGGAAATCCTTCAAAACTCAAAAAAGAAATCCTAGTAGGAAATAGGCACGTCTTATATATGCCGAACTCACGTCTGAATGACGGAAAAAGCAGCACAGGCCGACGCTGCCTTGACGGCACCACTGCCTGGGAGCTTGGCATCCCTCCTTTTGTCCCTGCGCCCCATAGATTCTAAATCCTGCCTACTATCAGCCCGCTATAGCCACTTTCTGATTGGCCCTCGGCCAGAACACGGTCTACCTCTTATTTTCTTATCACCATAGGCTCAAATGGGAAAAGGTATCCTGAGGGTGCGTGCTACAGTCTTAAAGCGCTCCATTTTGCTAAGAACTGCAATAATCAATTCCACTGTTCCTACTGTAAGCCGTTACGATAATAACCACTTTTTAAAGGGTTCGTCTGTCAGAAAAGTCCCCGCTGTTTCCCGAACGTCCCCGCTTGTCTTTTTTTCATTCCAAGAACCAGAGCAGCACGTCGTCACGATTTCAGAACCTCGCCGTACTCGTCTGAACTGTTTAATGCTACAGAATGACGCGGCCAATCTAATCGAGTCGACGTAATCTTTGGAATATCTGCGTTTATCTGGTTATAGTTGCTGTTTCTGATTCAATATCAGAGCTTCCTCATGCCCCGGGGCAAAACTAGTTCAACAGGAAATACTTTGCATGCACCCATGCCCCGAAATAGCCAATGGCAGACTTCACGAGAGCGCAACTAAACAAAGGCTGACGCTTTCACGAAAGGAAAAAAATAACGTTATCAAAGCGTGATCTGCAGACCGTCTACAGACAGAAAAGTCGCATGAGGTGGCACTGGTTGCTACATGTCTGCAGCAGAGAGGTATGCAGTTTGCAGCACTAGGAATTTTGAGCAGGTATGCGTGTAACACTCCGCCATGCGTCCTGTGTCGTTAACGTCAAACTCAACTATTAGTTTCCTCAAGGAGTCCCAGAAGCGTTTAGTAACCCAGTGCTCCATTTAATCCCAGGGTTGCCAGATCTGCCCAGAGAAACAAGCAAACAGACGCATGCGGAAAAAAAGAAAGTCCAAAAGAAGCAAAGTCTCTGTCTGTGTGCCGGAATAAACAATGCGCGTATGCACATTCTTACGTCGTTTTATTCGATATCTTTTTATATTCTTATCTACGCTCCTCACGCCGGTTAGGGGACATTTAACGAATCATGATCGTATATCAATGAGAGATCTTTTTTTTAAAAACTAGAGTTATTTCGTGAGCAGAGTACGTCTCGCCTGGTCCCTTTTCGAGTCTTATGCTGCCGAGGTTTCTTCCTTATAACATTTAAAAGGAGTTTTTCCCCGCCGCTGTCACCCTGAGCTCGCTCCATTCCGGGCTGACCTTGGATATAAATAAAACAAAACTCCAAAGCTGCAATGCTACGCTGCATTGTATTCGATTTGATCGCACAAAAATTGCTTCCGTGAGCAGCCCATGGTCTGGATTTGCCTTTTAGAATAAGAGGACCTGGCAACCGTGGTCGATTCCGTCCAACCCTTTGGACGAACGCTATACCTTTCTGAGCGTACCAGGGATATCGGGATGCGCTTAAAGGGCACTGGCCGCATAATTAATCCTGTTTAATTAAAAGTGCAGCAGATTTTAAACATGAATGACTTTGAGAGCGGGAGAACGTGTGCGCGTTTCAGTCTTTTTCCAAGAATCTGACGTTACTCGTGCGTTGACAAATCCCGCGTATCGTGAAAAAGTCTTCCAAAGTTGTTTCATCGGACGTTTTAAACACGTTTTCCTGCCGTCGCTGAGCACAGGTCTTAGTTAATAGCTGATTAGCGTGTGTTTTAACAGCCCACAGATAACACTGGCCCCTAAAATGCTCTAATCCCGCTCAGCAAACAGAGCAGGCCGTAACACCTACATTAGAGGACTGAATAACAGACGAGCACACAAAAAAAGACAGAAGAGTCTCCTGTGCTGATTCCACAGAACCGATGACAGAGTGCCAGGTGAAGTAAACAAATGTCCTCCGCCTCCCCTTCGGTGTTCCTTTGAAAACAGGTGCTTTGTTTAAACAGTACGATCATCCATCAGCCCTGTTAGATAAAAGCCTTCTGAACAACAAAAACCTTTTATCCCGTGGGATGAACTTCACTGATTTGGTTCGCTCCGCGGGACGGTCTCAAAATAAGCGCCTCTAAAACTTCAACGCCAACTTCTCGTTTGTCAAAGTTGCATAAGGGACTGTGCAAAAGTCTGAGGCCACCATCCAGCATCACAGCGTTAAGTCGCGGCCTTGTAATTAAGATACAAACAGAAAAATCAAGCTTTTTCTAGCTAGTATTATTTTAAAGAGACTAAGCAACACTTAGTGTCTACATGGTCATCATGTTGGTGGCCTAAAAATCTAATGGTGGCCTAAGACTTTTGCACTTTTGCACTTTTGACTTTTATACAAGATCGCCCGTCCCGACGGTCCATGTCGAGCTGATTAAACATTCATGGTCATTATTAGTTCTCTCTAAAATCGATTGGGAAAAAAAAACCATAAATGGGCTGCTCCAAAAAAGGAAGAAACTTTTCTCCCCATTACCATTAAGTAACAAATGAACGTGAGGAGAAACCGCCCGAGCTGGATGTCAGTCAGAGACAGGCCACATTCGTTAGACCCTTTCTCGAACCACGCCCGTAGCCAGAAATTGATTTTCAGGCCCAGGTTTTGATTTTCAGGACTTCGGCACGCGAGCGAACGCACTCAGTGTGAGGTACAGGGAGAAAGCGAGTCGTTGTGCAGGTTAAGCGTTAAGTGCCCTCCCCAATCACGTCCATTAAAGGCCTAAATTATGGATCCGACGGGCGAGGCAACGCAATTAAAGGCAGTGGCGTCTCCAAATAATGAGTGGGTCATTAAAAACCAAAGACAAAGCGCCATTAACAAAAGAGCGCTCGGCTCCGGCTAAATGGAATCCGGAACTAACAGGCACGGCGTCAGACAAGCAGCTCTCCGGTTCGGAGCACATTTGAGTTTGGGGTCAGGCTATCAGCTCTGCGCGTGGGACATTGGGAGGATTGTAGGGACGAAGGTCAGCCGGCACGTGACGACAGGCCGGTCTCTCCGACGACACTGAAGGCCAGTGGTGTGAACAGAATAGGCTGGGCTTAGCTGCTCAAACAAAGGCTGTGCAAATACCCGCGTCTGGCGAGCGGCGACAGATGCCGTCATTAAAAGGAAAGCACGGAATATTTCATGGCCCCACTTCTGCGCTCGTCCAGGCATCCTTGCGTTTCGAGCAGCGCCTCGGTTCAAGAGGGCTTCCTCCTATCACGTCGCTAAATCTTAAATCTTCAATCCAACCAGGGGCGTCTAAGCGAACACGTTCGGGATCCACTTCGCATTCCTGTTTGCTTTACGGTCTGTCCACAGCCATATGTTTAAGGAGTCACGCAGGTCTTAACCTGCCTCCTGCACCCTGACCTGCCACGCCCTGCCCTGGGGATCCTGGCTGCAGCTCAAATAAGACCTAGGACGTCGATCCTCTTCCACCTGTGGCTCTGTATTAGAGTCTGCTTAGAGTCTCCTGGAGTGATGGCACGTCCAAGAAAATCTCACATCGAAATGCATCCGTACCGACCTGCTTATCCACGCTGTAAATGAGTAACATGAGTTAAACTCAGCCAGGGATCATGAAGCTAAAAACGCGAAGCTACAGAAGCTCCCGGGGAGGCGGAGCGAGATTCAAACGTGCCCGGTAAACAGAGGCCGCTGCACACCTGGAACAGGTGTGCCTCTCCAAAGCAGATCAAAGTGGCTCCCAATGAAAGCTTTGCCCCACCTGCAGTCTATTCTGCTTTCAACCTCAAACGAGCCGTGTCCCAAAAAGTTGCCTGACAAAGTTACGGTCTGATGCGTCCACGCCAGGGTGAGGAACGGCCCAAAAGCACGGTCGCCGGTGCCATTAAAATTCCAGCTCGCCCGCACCTGTGCTTTTGCGACCAGCGTTGGTGCTGTGACCCGACCTGCCGTGGCAAGTGGCGTCAGTTGAACATTTGCCTCCCACTAATGTTTGTGTGTGTGTGGGGGTGTGTGTGTGTGTGTTCCCCCAAACCAGTCGGACCTGAATCAGCTGTGGAGGATAATTACGTTGTGTGGCAGATTCTGAGCAAATCGAACTTCGGTTATTTAAAGTTATTCTACCCTGATACTTCACCAGTTTACCCAAAGGAACATACTCAAACATCCATTCACATTCGGACCCCCTTAATCCATCAGGCTCATGACCGGCAGCACAAGGTCCAAGGCAGCGACAGGAACCGACCCTAGAGTAGGATTTTTTTTTTTTTTTTTTTAAATACCGTACTGATTTCTTTGGTTTAAACAGCAATTACCGCTGCACCGCCTCAACAACATGGCAAAAACTTACAACCCTTGCCACCGTTGGGCCCGCTCCGCGTCAGGGGTGTCCTGCCGTGCGGCTCACCCTGCACTCCGACCCCCAACTTGGTAACAAGCCAGGATATGCGAAGAGAGGAATTTCATTGTACTGTAGATGAGTGTATAACAAAAGCAACCCGTTTTATTCCCAATTATCCTGGTCAGGGTCATGGGGGGGTAGGAAGGGAGGGGGGGGGGTGTTGTGGATTCTGGAGACTTTGCCCGGTTCCCATGGACGATGGGACGTACCCAGTCCTAATGCTCATGGACTTGCCGTTTCCAGGGTCCAGCTGAAAGCAGCCGACATCAGAGCAGCACGAAGAATCGCTTTCCTTAAGAGGAAATCATACAATAACTGTTAAAAAAAGCCACCGGTGACGAGCCTGGTCAGCATCCTGCGCATTGCTCGGGGATAAAACACCACGCTCTCGGGTATTTACTTTAAGAGCTGGCTCAATTTCCCAAATCCTGCCACGCCCAGTTCTGGATTATGAGCCTTCAGTACGTTATAAACAGCGTAGCTATTGTCTGTGCTTAGCGGCTCCATGTCGAACGATTGTAAAGAAATTAAGGAAATAGAGCCATCACCGATCAAAGCGGAGTCTCTCAGAGCAGGTGTTCAGCACACGGAACATTAAAACGACTGCCAATTTCAAAAGCACAAAGCCACGCAACTCCTGGCAAAATGCAGACGGATTTTATTTTAGGTTTGTTTAAAAAAAAAAAAAAAGCACTTTGGAAACGAATGCGGGCCGCAGCTGGGCAGCCACTTAGACGAGTTCCTTCTCTGTGAAATAAAGGACCCAAATGAGATAATGCCCTCTCCGCAGGGGGCACCCGGACCACTTGTGTTTAAAGCGAAAGAAGAACTCCCGCCACAATCACACATCCATCGTTAAGATAAGCCCGGCCGACAATGCAGCCCCGGAGGGGTGCGAGCAAGTTTCAGAGGGGTCGCGCATAACAAAAGGAGGGGGAGCGACTTGTCTGAATTGTCCTGGGCAGGGTGGACCTCCGGGGGCACTGGAGCTCCCCGAAAGCACCTTGCGCGCATTTCAATGGGAGGCATTCCTGCACGGCCAGGGCGCCGCCGCTCAGGACGACTGGGCTGCCCCACTGCAGGTCATAAAAAAAAGGCAACGAGGAAACAGTCGTGCTCCAGTTTTGTCCGGAAGCAGATAAAGTAGGTGCACTGCTGGAAAAGAGCGTCGCTATCGAGGGGGGGCGGGTCTGAAGAGCTTCTATACGCAAGCTAAAACCGAAGTGCTGGTTAAAAGGACTGGACTGTGGGTGGCAGGGGTTCGGATAGCAAAATAAACAAAGCATCCCACCAGCTCAACAAGTTATACCAGGTGCGACACTGCCGGTAGCGTGCCCCGAGGCGGCCGGGGGGGGGAGGGGAGAAGTGCGCCAAGAACCAAAAACAGATGCCTCGCTCAGGCTTCTTTCCTGTCACTCCCGGAACGGCCTTTGAGCCCCTGTCTTGGGAAGAGCTTCCCAGGTAAAGGGTACATTCGAAATCCGGCCAATCTCGGGAGATCTCCGGTCCTGAAGAGATAAAGTCCAAAGCGAAACTTCTGAACCTGGCCAGCCCGCCTTGTGTGGGAGTCAGATCTCATAACAGGCAAGAACAAAAGCGATGAGGTCACAGGCCATTTCATTCCTTCTGATAAGCGGAAGCACCAGTCATACGCCGGGTGCGACATTAACCTGTCCAACGGGGCAAATTCGGCCAAGTCAGTGCCCTGATGGCCCCTATGAAGGGGTCAGATCCATTCTCACCTCACACATGCCAGCTGTGGGGGCATACAGCGGGCATGAGAGGTGTCTGGTTTTCAGAGTGGACTCCGAATCCCATATTGTAACGGGTCACAAAGTCAAACGGAAAAGCAGGGCAAAATAAAAGGCCTCTGGTTACCATATGGCCTTCGGTCTCCGGTGGGGTGTCAACGGTCAACGATTGGGTAAAAACCCACCTGTTTCCACTTCTACGGAATGGTTCTGTGCGCATTTCTAGTTTTAACGACCGTTCGTGAACGCACTTTGGCGTCTGAAGCCGCTTTCTAGCGAGATCCGATCAGGACTGGAACACAGAAGAGGTTCAGGCAAGCGCCAAACCCTCTTCAAACCAGAAGGAGTGTACGTGCTACCATCATTTTCAGACCGCCAGTGCTTTGGTAGTCAAATGACGACCTTCTACTGACTTTGGCGTCCAGGCAAAATGGACTGTGAGCTCCAAAGTCCTGATAATACCGAGAAAATCCCGAGAAAGGTGTTCAGATCTTCTGCTCGAGCCGTTTCACCTGGTGAGGATTCACATTCAAGCCTGAGGGGGAGAAACCAACGCCTGCTTCTTTTTCCCCAACCCCCTCTTCTACACTATCTCACAAGTACTCTCTCTCTCTCTCTCTCTCTCTCTCTCTCTCACTCACACATACTCACACACACAATCAATAAATACTTGATAAATACTAAAATAAAAGTGCTCTCTAAACCCATAACAGATAGCCTGCGCTCCACACGAGTTGAATGTGAGGAACCTCAACGTGCACGAAGCTGGATGAAGAAGTGCATAACCATCTCAGAAAAAAATGTTCAGAGTTTAATAGGACACAGGAGGGACCACGGAGGGCACCGAGCCGAAACAAATCACATAAATCGAATAAAACTGAGGAGCAGCGTAAGAGCTCGACCGTGTAAAAGGAGGCGTAACTTATAACAGGTAACTTATACTTAGCACTGTAATGCATTCAAACACACGTTAATAAGATATTAAGCATGCGAATAATGCTCATTAAACTGGAGATAACCGAACTCGTTCCTATTATTATTATTATTATTATTATTATTATTAATAACCATAATAATAAAACACTTCACCTCCATCCAGCAGGGACAGGATGAGCGCGCACGCAGAAAAGGCGGCCAGATGCATCCTCTGGATATAAAAAAGAAGTTCAACTGAAAAAGCAACAAAAACTCACAAATAAATCCCGGATTTCTGAATCTCGTGCTGCTGGCGCTCACTCAGCACACCTAAATGGGCCAATTCAAACAAGGCGAGCCGTTACAGCGTGCCTGTGTGGAAACCAAGCACCGCCCATAAAGCTTCCAGCGCCCCGCCCACCTCTCCTGCGACGGGGTTTGTGCGGGAGTAATTAATGAAATTCACGCTTAAATAGCCTTACACCTGCAGTGCATGTTCAACAGGGGCACCTTTACCTGGATGCATATATTAGGGTTAATACCGGTTTGTTACTGGTGCATGCTGGTGTGCTGCCGGATTTAATCTGGGATGAGGTAAAACAGGGAAGAAATCCAGCGGAAACAATTCATTAATAAGGCCCTGTGCTTAGGACCAGAAGGTCCTCGGGTCAAGTCCAGCACCAAGGGGACACGTCATCTTTACTTAAGGTGTTTAGAGGTGCGGTGTGCTAAAATTAGGGCAGTTCTGAAAACAAATCGAGGTAAAACGAGGCATAAAAAGATTTAAAACTCATTGGGGGTTGGGAGTTAGGGTGTGCAATAGCTTTGGGCCCACAACAGAAACCACTGGGCCTCATCCAAAAGTGTGGGACGGGCAGCAGCGACTTTAAAGAAGACCTTAAAGCGCTGGAAGTGGAACCGGAACTGCACGTGATCAAACTGGTAAGCACTGACGGTAAACCAGGGCTGGTTTCCTGTTGCACTGGATTAGGACCCCTGTTACCTGCTGTGAATGTGAGCTAGATGTGAGACAGTGATGGTTAGGGGTTAGGGGTTAAGGGTCTGGGGGCGTCAGTCGGAAGGTTGTGAGTTCAAACCCTGGCTCAAACCAAAGCCGTCACTCTCTGGTCCTTGATCTTAACGGCAGAATAAGGGCACCTGGGTGCTTGCGAATGCGAACGACTGAAATAATAAGGTATCTATTACCAATAAACACCACAATGTCTGGTATTTATTAGGCCTTTCAAACCTCTGACTGCATTCGTGCTGGTCAAGCTGGTTTTCCTGCACGACGCTGGTCCGTGCTGTTTACTTAGCAGGGCGTGCCGGTGTAAAATTACTGCCTGGAGTCCATCTGCTCCCTTCGCCACATCAATCAGTGGAAAAGGACCACCAAGATATAACTGGGGTGGCGGAGGTGGACCATTTTCTTTAGGGACGGCAAAGGCATTACGCAGCCACAGCGATCGTGGTCATGTTCCAAAATCAAGTGGGATCTCTCTATAGAACATATGTCGCCTTTGTTCCTATGTTTTGCATATGGGATTCCCACTCGATTTTGGAACATGACTGTGAGGTCGGCTTCTGATGTCAAACGATGAGCCCTGACTCACTTTTGGCGTTCAGGTGCATTTTAAACGTGCCTGACGGAGTGGGGATCAAACCTTTTTGAACCAAACTTTTGTACTGTATACAGTCGATTACGGTTAATGGGGCCACATCGGGACGGGATGGTTTTGGTCCTAATAACCGGCCGGTACGATTAATCGAACATGCCCTATGTTATAAGACGGGACGTGCTATAATTTATATAACATATTAAATGTTTATTA
>JAUZST010002408.1:0-18073 GCA_034779995.1 Parotocinclus haroldoi | reverse complement strand
AGAACTTGTTTTTTACAGTATTATTACTTCGCATGCTGAGTATCTATACATTGTGTTGTAGATCGTTTTGAAAAACTGCAAATGTATTTTTCAATGAACAAAGTTGGTAAGCAACAATAGTTCTTGTTCGTACGGTCGCTATACGTGTAAATCACACAATAAAGGTTTAATAAACATTTACTATGTTTTTTATTATATTTATTATATACGTTTTGTATTATAACACGTCCCGTCTTGTAACATAGGGCATGTTCGTTTAATCGGACCAGACGGTTATTAGGACCAAAACGATCACGTCCTGATGTGTTCCCATTAACCCGAATCGACTGTACTACACAATGCTCAAGATCAAGAAGACTGGTATGAGTTTTTAAAGAATGAGAAGACACTTGCTACACAACACATCACTAAATGTACAACCCTTAAACCCTAGGAAGGTACTACAAAATTAGTGGAGATTTCATTATGGGATACCCCCTCATTTTTGTGAGCAGTATAGCATGATGGGAACTGCTGACTGACCTGTTGAAGAGGTTGTTCCTGGACACCATTCTAAGGAAGCCAGTAGGGTCGGTAACCGAGTTAAGCTTGTTGTTGAGCTCCTCAAATTGCTGGTCCAGGAGATCTCCTGCTTCACTCTCTGTTTCACTGCTGGAACATGCCCTGTCACAGACAAACACTGCATTATCAGTACATTACCATTACAAGGCTATTTAGAATATGTAATAAGATACACTACTACAGACGCCATGTTGGTTTTTGGTCCCGTTTGCACGGCATAAAGAGGTCTGACTCTTGGAAAGACTTTGGCAAAACAGAAACTTAGGAGCAGCCAAAACTCGAACAGAACGGGAATGGGAAATAGTGATGCACCTCACCTGGCCAACAACCTAGAGCTTGGTAGAGTGGCAAGAACGCTGCTAGAGAAGCCAGTGGTGATGAGATTTCTAGATTGCTGGCGTTTGGGTAGTCATGAGGTCATCAGGTGGCAATAAATCCCAACACCAGGTATAGTTATGTAACGGATGTGGTTGTGTCTGCATTTCTACCTTGCCAGGAAACAACCATGTCCCAACAAGCGTTCTTTGTGTAATGAGGCTTGGGCTAGAGATTAGACACTACGGAAAATGGGAAGGGACAAACAGGAACTGGAAACATGATTGCACCTCTGTAATTTACAGTTAAGCACCACTTAAGCACCATCATTTTCTTGAAGTTTCCTTCAGCTGGTCAAATTAAATAAGGTGTAGCACGATACAATTTAATGGCTAAATATTATTTCCGTCATATTTAGGTTGCATAAGTTTTATTCAATTTACTTTCATGATTTTGATTTACTTTGCTTTAACTACTTGCACAAGCAGGAACTGGGTTACGGTCTTTGTTGCGCACGGACACTTTCAGGTGTTTAAAAAGTGCCTGTTCTGAAAATACGCATTTCTTCAAGTGGACTCATTCCCTCTAGGCTGTTTGCAGCCAGCGAGGCATGTTCCATTGTTTTCATCTGGATTTGATTGTTAATGTTTTTTTTTTTTTCTGTAGATGTTCATGAATCTGAACCTGATTTCAGGACTGTGATATGGGGCAAGTGCAAAAGGAAAAGGAGTCAATCGCTAACTGGTGCATATTTACTGAAGGGAATGAGGGATTTGTATGAGAGCTCAGGAGGTTTCTCCTTGTGTCGTAGGCCCTAAAATCCTAAATCAGAACTGTTGTCTGAATATCTGTTGACTGGAGAGAACAGACACTACGAGATGCACTGCACTGCACCCTTTTCCTTTCACCCCCAAATCTATTCCATTTAGCCAGTCTTCAGCCAAGCTAATAGATCAGATCTTTGGCCCTGACCCTTTACAATATGGTTCTATCTCCAGTCCAATGCACAACATAACCTCATCTAAGTTAGTCCAGGTTCATGTAATACACTTTCAGTCTAGCTGCACTCTATTAGCCTCTATTTACTCTCTAAAGTGCTAAATTACATTAAGGCTCAGCAGGGAAGCAGGGTAATCTAACCTCGTATCTGAGCATGTGCGCTGACAATGCAAATCTCAGCGTGCTCAGCTCACACAGCAGCTTCAGATCTGCATGCCCTCGCGAACACGCCGATACTAACGGCGCCGTAAACTTTACGCACGTTATCTTCCCGTATACAACCACCACAAGGCACGCGCCAAGAGCCCCGGCCACGAATACATAAAGGCAGTTATCTGGGAAATACATCAAGTTACTGAATGGGCTTTGCCGCGCTGCGAATCCATTAAGATGCAATACAGACTCCATTTCACACACGATCAAAATGCGACGTAGGAGATCAGACATAATTACAAAGGAATCAGTCAGCAGCAAGGGTAGGCAAAAACAAATTTGTCTGATTAGCCGTAATGAAAAAGGGAAACACTTTTAATTCCTGATTAAAGCAGCTGAGTGTATTCAGCACTGTACTGGATCAACCGAGTCGTGTTTGCTCAGAATATGCACGCAAAATCCACTTCATTTGCTTCTAATGAACGCTAACAACTGCAGATGTTTACCGACCCAAATTTAGACGCTTTGCTTTGTCAATGCCGATAATGGCAGCACAGATCTAACAAGTTCACATAGTAAATATGTAATTACTCAGGCTTGATGAGACAGTCTCGGGTCTGACTGCGTTCGCTTACCGGATCCACAAGTAATGCGTCTCTTAACGTAAGCCGTCGAGGAAAAAATGCGAAAGGGAACTCATTACATGTGGCATTTGCTCATGCCGCCGTGTTTTCATTAAAGGAGCGATTCGAGCACGAACGCTAATGGGGCTGGCACTAAATGAAAGCAACGAATGGGATCCAATTAGCATGACCTCGTTTTCATACCAGCAATCTAATCAAGAGCATGTACCGCATTCATTTATTAGCTAGATTCATACTCATAGTGACCTGAACTATGATTTTTAATGGGATGCAACAAAAAGGAGGTAAAGATACAGTGCATAAAAGTCAACGGCGCTCTGCTGACTCAATAACCGAGTTCCAAACCTCCTCTGGTATTGACATCAGCCCAAAAACGGAGCGCCGGGAGCTTCATGGCAACGGGTTCCATGGTCGAGCAACCTCATGTGGCAAGCACAATGCCAAGTGGTGTAAAGCATGCCAGCATTGGACTCTGAAGCAATGGGAATGTGTTCTGTGGGGTGACGAATCACACTTATCTACTAGGCAGTCTGATGGATGAGTCCGGGTTTGGTGAGTGCCAGGGGAATGGTACCTGTATGTAAAGTTTAGCGGAAGGGGGATAATGCTGTGGGGTTGTTTTTTCAGTATCTGGCGTATATCACTTAGTTCCAGTGTAGAGAAATACATTTTGGATAACTATTTTAAGCTTTGTGGGGACAGCCAGCCTCTTGTCCAGCATAACTGTCTGCTCTTCTGGGCAAAAAAAAAAAAGAGTGGGCAAAAGTCCCACAAACTAAATCTTGTAGCAAGCCTTCACAGAAAAGCTGTTGTAGCTGCAGAGGGGGTCCAGGGTTATATTAATGCCTTTTGATTTAGAATGTTATGTCATAAACCTAATGTGCAGGTGCCCTAATACTTTTTTTCATATAGTGTATATAAAAGTAGGGACTTTGGATGCAATGAACGTTTGGCTACGTAATACATAGGCCAAAACGCCAACAAAACTGCCACATTCAGATGAAATAATACCATCATTGCAATTTCAAAGGATGCTGGTTCGGTGGAAAGGTGCATTCAACTGCAAGCATAAATGCAACTGATACCAAGATCAGGATACAGTGAAGAACTCAAGAGCAACCCAACAGCTAGCTTAGTGATCACACTGTGGACACGAGGCGATAGGAGCCGTTTTTGGAGCGATAAGAACATGCTTTTTAGTCCATTCCTCTCTGTGGAATCGTCAAGCTGAAACAGGCAGTAGGAAGAAAATGGTGACGGCAGCACAGCTGTGAACACAGCTAAAGCAGTGAATTAACAAGGATGAGAAGAGAGATCACTTCAGCGGGGAATGCTTCACACCTCAGCGCTAATGTACTAACGCAAGAGTACTGGTCTCAAGTGACACCAAGGGTGTGCTCACACTACGCCCGGCTGCCTTGTACTGAGCCATTGCACGATTACCCCCCCCCCCCCTCCCCAATCTTCCACTGGTCTGCACTCACATTGCATTTAAAACGTTTTGGGTCCAAGCAGGCTTCGTTATTGTGCTGGATCAAAAAGCACTTGAACAGCACAATGGACTTCAACGTTGTATTCGTTTTGTGACAGACAGACACACAGCCGTCTCGATTTGACTTTTTGTTACCGATCTAATTCATGATCTTTGCACCCGATATCAATCCGATAGCTCTGTTTAAGTACTAACCCATATACCTCACCATGTGGGACAGGCTGTCAGTAATGGCTTCATCATTGCATCACTAACTTTGTTAAACAAAATACAACAAATTAACACACAGATACAAATGCATATGTCACTAAAGCAACAGAAATTGTGCAGGACCATGGCAAACGGGGAGTCCGATATCTTAAGCCATATTATATATATTTTTTATTTATTCCTATGTTAATATCAGTAATATTAATGCTACTGATAAATATTGCATGTTTGATTTTGCAGCGCCGCTTTCGTCCCTTGCAACATTCGTTTTGCAGGTGCTGCATGCTGCCATCGAACTTGTTGCCGCAACTGCTGTATGACGTAATCGGGACGCAAGATTTAAAGCTCGTGGATCAGCTTCATTTTTAGATATTCGATCCAGGTAATTCAGTGAATCTTGAGAGCGATATCTGATTGTAACATCGGATCGGTGCATCCCTAATGCGTTCAGTGATTTATTGATTATCGTAACTCAGCAATTTTGGGTTACCCGTAGCTGACGTTGACTGATGTTCTGTGCTTGGACAAGGTTAGCGATCTCACCATGTGTGCTGTCCAAGTCAAACTAACTGGACCTTGATGGGCAAAAAGGTGGACGGGCACAGTACAGATCAACAAAGGGATTTGGTCCTTGTTCTGTCCGGCTTATCTTTCATACATTCTTCATATTGGTTACTTATGAGTAAAGCAAGCTTTCATTCCATCAATTCCACACATGCTTAATCCAATTCAGGGTCAGGGGCTGCCAGGATCTACATGGCAGCACAGGGTACAAGGCAGGAGCTAATCGAGTTCATCACAAGGCCCATACACACATTGATTGGGGCGTTTTAGAGGCACTGATTGACCTAGGTCTTCAGAACGTGTTCGGAAACTTGGAGCAAAGCTTTGTGGTCAGAAAGAGGGAGAACATGCAAATGTCAGACAGTCTGAACCAGCAATGGCGTTGCCATGCGACCCAGCAATAACACAGTCTAAAATGCTTCCAAAATGTGCACTGTGTACTTAAATCCATTGAGTGATCAGCTTGACATGAAGCCCCCCGCCGCCCATCCATCACTGCTTATTTCTCAGTGTGTATGGTGCTCCCCTCAGGGCCAAACACCAAGCTTAGAAACAAAATCCCACTGTGCTCAGTCCCACCAGCTGATATGACTGCATCCATCAGGGCTTATTTAGATGCTCAGAGACGTTCACACTGGCCTTCCTCCTCCATTTCCATTTATCTGTCAACTCCTAATTAAACAATAAGAGAAAAGACATTTGCTGATATGAAATGGTCATCGAATAAACAGGACTCCGACGCGGGGCGATTAAAAATCATTTTCCCTCTTGTCTGAGAATTACACACGTCCGATAACTCAGCTAAAGCCTGTTCCTCCGAGCGTGATCATCTGCTATATTAACCCGGCTGCCTTCACAGAAGCAAATGCTGTCCTCCCTCACCCTCAAGTCAAGCCAATTTTCTATTTCCAAAGCACTACTGCAGCAGCGGAAAGGAAAAACTCTCTAAATGTTATAAGGAAGAAACTTTGGGAGGACCAAGACTCAAAGAGGGACCCAACCTCCTTGGGCAGCCTATCAGAGGTTTAGTAGTAAAAGCTTAAATATACAAAATAATTATAAACATTATAGAAGCTATGTATTTTCGAAAACATAAAGAAGAAAATAATATAATTTATGGCCTTTAATAAATGAAAAGGAAATAAATATAAAGATATAAAACTATATAACAGCATAAATTAGGGAATATTTCATTTTGAGATAAACCCTAGTTTTTAAGCAGCTAATATATAAATATATAAACTAATATATATATATAGTAACATATATAATATGACAGAGTGGTGGCATTATTTAGTCCAGGGAAACTGGACGTACACAAAAATTTAGGCACACAAACAACAGAATAATAAAGTATCAAAAGGTTGGGGTTGGTTTTTCTTTGATTTAACACCACCTATCTAGGTCAGGGTCGCAGCAAGTCTGAATGTGAATTCGGGAATTCAGTGGGTGGTGTCAGTGATAGGCCACTAGGGGTTGCTGCTGCAGAACTGGAAGACAATCCGCCACAATCGTGCCTGTGTGATACCAGCACGGAAGGACTGTAACCTGAGTCAGCGGCAGAGGGGATCTGATGTGTCTATTTCCATGCTGCTATAAAATCAACAGAGACTGGCTTACAAGTGAACGAGAGAATTCATTTATTTCTGGGAAACACTCCAAACTTCTCACCTGCTGTAGTAGGTGTCAACTCCCAAGGCTTCTCTGGCGTTGGCGATGTGCTGCTCCAAGGATGAGACTCCACCCCCCTGTGCAGACCCTCCCCCTGCCTCCTGGAAGTCTGAAGGCCCAGTATCCGACGCCCCCTCGCCCAAATAGACTTCGTGAAACTTCAGGATTCCTGGAATTGAAAAAAAACAAAACAAAACAAAAAAAACAGAGTTAGCTGATTTACATCTACAGGCAAGACTGAAGTTGATAAAAAGGTCATTTATTGTACTCGGCGGTACGAACTAATAATTGTAAATTCTCTGTTGCAATACAGCGCGTGATTCTGCTTGCGTTAAAGGTCATGTATAAAACAAGAGGCGGAAACAGCAGGCACGGAGTCGGATAAATGTACATGATTAAATCTTTCTGCAGACCACACTGCATTTTAAGCAGTAGGTCCTTGAGCAGAGCAGGGCAAAGAGCTGAAGGACACAGTCCATACGTTAAGGAGGTGCAGTGGTTAGAATAAATAAAATAATGCAGCTTTAGAGTGAGACTTTGTTTAAGTGCACTCAAGTGACAGTCAGATGTCTGTAAGAGGCTTAGTGTATTTACCGTGTGTGTGCATGTAAAATGAATATATTGTGTGCGTGTGTGTGTGTGTGTGTGTGTATGTATGTATGTGTGTTTGTGACGGAGGGATTTGGGAGGCATTGGGGGGCAGGTGGCACTGCCGCTTTGCGTTAATTCACAGCTTTTCACCAGTTACCACCAAGCAGCAGGAGGCAGACACTGAGCTGCAGGCAACAGAAGGTGTGAGGGATATGGCTGCTTCAAAATCAACAACAAAGCGTGGGTGTGTGTGTGTGTGTGTGTGTGCTCATAGTACGACAAAATGCACGACAATTGGTGGTCAGTGGAAATACTGCACATATACAGTACCTTGTGTGTGTGTGTGTGTGTGTGCTTTAGTTACACCATGGCTCAGCATGTCTACAGACTGGGCTCAGCCTGCAGCCTGACTGTCCAAGCGTATTAGCCGGGTCTGTCTCACACCTTCGCCTCCCCTTAGAGATGACCTCTTCCATCTAATTTATGCACTCATCCATTTAACCAACAACGACCCAATTCTTCCACCCACTAATCTACACAACAACACCTCTTACTCAGTCATCTAATCACCAACCCATAAGCCAGTCCATCTATTCACCCGTCTATCCACCGAAACCACTACTCAGTTCATCCACCAACCTGCTACCCAAACTACTTTTTCCCTCATCTAACCAACCCACCAGCCTGTCCATCTACCCAAACCTTCTCCTCACTCATATAACCACCAACCCACCAACCAGTCCATCTACCAGTCCACTATCAAAGCATCTTACTCTCTTATCTAATCACCAACTCATCAGTCAGTCCATCCACCAACCCTATACCCAAACCTCTTACTCTCTCACTCATCTAACCTAGCCAGTTCAACAATCCACTGGTCATATATCTGCCACAACGCTAGCCAGTCCTACCACTCACTCATCTATCCACCCACTCGTCCATCTCCTAACCAAATACCCAGTTCATTCACATATCCATCTATCAAACAACCCAAGCCACATGCAACATCCTCTACCCCACCATACCACCAGCCCACCATCATACCCAAGCGTTGTTCTCCCGCACCTATGCACCACCCTACTACCCATCTACTAGCCAACACCTCGTTAACTCATTTATTTACCAACCATTCAATCATTATTCACCAAAAACACATGAATCATCAATTCCACCCTCCATACACCCTCGCATGCAATCAATCGATCTAGGTACCCACCTACCACCCTCTCATCCATCTACTAACCACAAAAACCCCTTTATTCCTTACCCAGCACCCTATGTATCCACCCATACGTCCAGCATTAAGTAACTAGAGTGTGTTTGGCCTTCTTTTACCTGACCCTGGGGCCAACAGCCAGCTGTACAGGTAACCAGCAGCCACTGAGTAGTAGAGTACCAGTGCTCTCTGGCCATTGACGGTGTCCAGGATGTGTTCCACAGTGACAGGTGTGTAAGGGTCGGAATCCTGTTGACCTGTCTGTCGCTCCACCAACAAGTCGGCAAAGGCCCGGGTTCTGCCTCGTTCTGCCACTGCCAGGGCCTCGTCATGGTGACCTTAAAGGAGAATTAGATTGAAATTAACACGGTAGAGCTGCTGATACAGAAGTACTGCATTCTAATTACATAATAATAATTGCATTAATTGCATTATATAATGTACCATCTACCATGTGTATAATGTCCCATAAACAAAGTGCGCACCAAAAGTCCAGTGTTTTAGCACATGCCGATCAACTGCTTAACTTGTCCTGTATGACCTTTATGTAAGGATGCAAGAGTTTTATCACAAGGGCGACTTTCAAAAATTCAATTACGGCCTGATCCACTAATCCAGTTATACAAAACACTGTTTTGTTTTGCATTCCTACACCAGGTGGCAGTGGACACACAAAGTGCAACACACATTGACACGAATTATCTCTGAGGCAGAAAGAACTTTATTATATTTACTCTGCTAGCTTTATTATAGTTCCCGTTTCTTACTTTTTCTCTTCAAGGAAATTGCTGAGCAGAGCGTCTGTATTGATTTCAAACCAAAACAGCATGCTGCTCTCAATTAAAAAGCGATTCTGTATTATAAGGAATGGGTGCCAACTCTAATTGCACCCTGAGCTACAATCAATACCAGTTTAGTGCATCCTCTAGTAGTAACCTTAAATACCGTCGACATATAGAAGCCACCCTGTAAACCTGCAACAGCATTTTAGGAAACATTTAGCTCTAGACCATGAAAGATGCTTGGATCTGTGATAAGTTCATTACTAAGATATTACATAAAAAGGTTTCTGGGTAAATGTATTGAAGTAAATGATATACAGTCGTGGCAGAAAGTGTTGGTTCCCCAGAAAAAAATGCCAGAAAATTAAGTATTTCTCTCAGAACATTACTGCAATTACACATGTTTGTTGTGTATTGAAAAAACACGGGGGGGAAAAAAGGTAAATCTGGCATAATGTCACACAAAACCCTAAAAACATGCCGGACAAAATTATTGGCACCTTTTCAAAATCGTGGGTACCCAACTTTGCTTCAAGCATGCGATGCTCATTTAATCTCACCTGTGGCAAGTAACAGGTGTGGGCAATCTAAAAACCACACATGAAACCAGCTAAAAAGGAGAGAAGTTAACTCAGTATTTGCATCGTGTGTGTGTGTGTGTGTGTGCGTGTGCGCCACACTAAGCATGGAGAACAGAAAGGGAAGAAGAGAACTGTCTGAGAGCTTGAGAACTACAGTTTTCAAAGAAAACATCAACAACCTTAAGGTTACAAGTCCATCTCCGGAGAGCTTGATGTTCATTTGTGCAGAGGGTGCAACATAATTAAGAAGTTTACAACCCATATCACTTTCGTTAATTTCCCTGGGTGCGGACAGAAGAGATTAATTGATGAAAAGTTGCAACGTAGGATTGTCCGGATGGTAAATAAGCAGCCCCGATCAAGTTCCAAAGAAATTCAAGCTGTCCTGTAGACTCAGGGTGAACGGAATGAAACACTATGGCAGGAGACCCAGGAGGACCCCACTGCTGACACAGAGATATAAACAAGCTAGATGGCAGTTTGCCAAAATGTACGTAAGTAAGCCAAAATTCTTCTGGGAAAATGTCTTGTGGACAGTTGATAGAGATTTTGGTAAAGCACATCATTCTACTGTTTACCAAAAAAAGGAACGAGGCCTACAAGAAAAAAAACACAGTACCTACAGTCGTAGTCGTATATATATAGATATATATATATATATGTGTGTGTGTGTGTGTGTGTGTGTGTATGTATAAGTACCCCGTTCTAAAGGCTTTGATCAAACAATGCCCTGTAACTCATACCCTTAGAGATCTGTGTGACTTGACAGTAGCTACTCTTCAAACTGCAATCTGTCGGAATGAACTACCAGTGAACGTCTGAAAGCCTCTTGAGCTCTGCTTGGATGACGTTCTCGAGCTGTAGGCTGTTTTTACTAGCAGAGCTAATATCTGCTAAGAATTCAAAGCACTTCTGTAATTTGCTCTCGAGAAGGCTACCTGCTAAATGCAGTAACATGTAAATGATTGTCAATTTTCTCTTTTGCTTTAAGGTGAGTGTTTGTTCTAAAGCGAGCAATTTAGATGTTATCAAAATGAACCCATGCCCAGAAAGGACTCGAGAAGAAAAATCTTGCAACCCCAGCTACCATGAAAATAAAATGATTATTGGCCTCATCTATGTATTAACATATCTTTTCTAATTCAATGCTAAGTTATGAAACCGCAGTGCATACCGAGACTGACGAGGACCCTCTGCAGAGCCTGGTACGACGAGGTCTGGAGGTCAAAGAGCGAGAGTTTGTAGTCGGTGCTGTGTTGAGCTTCATGTCGGATGGTCTCAAACAACGCAGATGCACGGTACAGCTGGAAAAAAGGAGAGAGAAATGCTGTTAACCTGGGTTTGAATCCCACCGTGCATGTCTGTGTGGGTTTCCTCTCATAATCCAAAGGCTGTGTTAGCACAGCTTCAAGGGCCCCAGGTTTGAACCTGCAGGTGTGGAGTTTAGCATGTTCTTCCTACATCCTTGGGATAATAACACAACAAAATGGCTGTTCTAAATTACTCTGGTCGGAGAGGGCGATACCCCGTAACAGTTCCAGGACTGTGGTAGTTAACGTACTAGATCACTTACAGCTCAAATCCCACCCTCTGTATCAGTATCAGCTGTAAGTGTCTCCAAAGTATTTCATTTAGCGGGCGACTGATAATGATTTTTAACGGCAATAATCACTTTTTTTGTCTGCTGATAAACTTACAATAACAAATGAGACACAAAATTGCTAAAAATTATTACTATTCAAGCTATAAATGCACTAAATGTTTTTGACTGCATTCTGTCTTGTTTGTAAATGGAAAAAAATTTATCTATTTCATTGCGTTTAACCACATTTAATACCAGACATCTCATTTCTGGGATAAATACCTGCAAAAAAACACACAACGATAAAGAATTCCACACGGTAGCAGTTTTTAATCCCAGTCCTAGTTAAGAGCAGCATGTTGCATCGCAGGAAACTGTTTCACTGCGTTTCCTCCATTCTGGAATGCCGAGACGTTGCCTGATTCCGTTCATGGCAATATGCAATGAATAAGCCTGATTAATCGGTCGACCACTAATTCCAGAGTGAATGCGTGTCCAAAGGTGGTTCCCGTCTCGCCTGTGTGCTACCGGTTGCTGGTTTTGGAAAGCAAATGAGCGAGCACGTGAATGCCCAAGAACCTACATGAGGAAACAAGGCCTATGACGTATATTACAAGGTCCGCACTTCCCAATAATAAACAGCAGGTGGCATGAGATCACCACGTCTAAAAACCTAGGCTTCCATGTCGCAACAGGCTCTCTGCAGCGAGGGAATATGTGGTGCCTTGGTTCCTTTTCCGCACCACCCTTCATTACAGATAAGATATGAGGCATAATGCACCTCTTTCTCACTATAATCCTGGGGCACCGAACAGACGCCGAGTGTCAATTTCAGAGGCAATTTAAACATGTTAATGTGGTTTTTAAAAAGGAAAGGAGACGAGAGGAAGGTGACGAGGGGATGTTTGCAATGGGAAGTCTCAGCCTGAAGCAAGCTTAGAGACATAGACCGCTGTTTGTTTGTGCTTTTCCACCCGTCTGTTTCTCACTTCCACTGACGAATAAAGAGGGATTGTACGGCGTGAATGGTGCACTATTACTCCACAGCGATCCCTTTCCTTCGGGGAGGGAGATGGAGCCACAGTTGTCTGTCTGCCAGAGTGCCACATACACAAACTCCTATGCAGCGTAGGTCCTAGTGTAGGCCGTGGAGTGTGAGAACAGGTCTAAAAGCGAACCGGACCGACTACTCGTATCGCTTTGATTCTCAAATCGCACGTAATGTGCCTGCTCGTGTGTGTTTAGTGTTTTTTTTTTTTTTTTGCGCAAGGGGCAGCAAATGACGAAAGGATTGTGTGTGCTGCGGGACTGGAATGCAGTGTTCCTTTAGTCAGCATCCGCCAAGGCTAGCCTGCAATCAATTAAGTGCGGAATGCTTCGGCAGCACACAAGCCCACACGTCCACGAGCGCACTCACGCCGCCCGCCCGAGAACCGCACGAGCCCACTACTGAGATATATTTATCTGCCTCAAACAAACACGCACTCATACACACTCGCACTGAATTATACAGGGCTAGGGGCACCAGCCGGCTGTACACTTAAAGCAGGAGCACACACAGCCATGTTTAGATTTGTGACACCCACAGTCTAAGTGGAATCTGAATGGTTTTATGGATGTTTCAGAGAAAGATAGTTGGAAATGAAGCTCAGGTAAGGAACTACTTTTATTAGGAGGGAGAATCTGTGGTTATGCATTACAAGCATAACTCTTTAGGGCCTGAACATTTCATGAATACCTCAAAACCTTGGGGAAAGCTTAAGGAACCGGGCTGATTTTTACTGCATTTTCCATTGTTTGAACTCTGGATAAAACAACCTAACCATTGCGACTTTCTCTTACATTTGTCTGATTCTGTCCCCTTCATTATTGGGGCTGTGTTATGCAGGCACATTTTCTTTGAATCCAGACAAAGAATCCACACAGAAGACCGTCCCCCTCATCCAACACCACTTACAACTGATGTAATCTTACAATCCAAGCACTTGTGGGTTAAGGTCTAGCTTGAGGACCTTACAGTGCGTCTTCACAGCTTTGAACCCTGGACCCTCCGGTCCACAGTCCAGTGGTGGGATAACCTTAACGTTATCACATCAAGTGAGTGCACTATTACTTCTGACACTCCAGAGGCATTTATTATTAACCTTCCAGACTTAATGTTTAATACTCCTACGGAGCCCAACCCCCTTGAGCGTGTAACCAACCAATTATGCGTGTTCTGCTCAACCCTGGATATAGTTGCTCCGGCTAGGGTTAAATACATCAGGGAAAAATCCAGCACCTTGGTATAATGACCACGCCTGGACCTTAAAGGAAGCAGCTTAGAATGCAATTGGTGACATAAATTGGAGGTATTTAGGATTGTTTGGAAGAGGCCCTAACCAAAGCTAAGGCTGCGTATTTCTCCTCACTCAAAAAGAAACTAAGAATAATCCTAGATTTCTTTTTAATACAGTCTCCAGATGATAACCAAAATCAACACAGAAACACAGACTGAAGGTCACCACGATTTTAACAGTAATGACTTTCTTTAATGATAAGATAAAAAAAACTTTAGGCATAAAACAACTATTCAGCAACATTACAGATTCAGCACTAGTGTAACGGTCGGTTTAATTAGCTGTAAATCAAGACTAGAATCTTTTACCCCAATTACTAATACTCAACATGACCAGCTCGTCTAAGTCGTCATCAGCTTATTAGATCCAATTTCTACACATTTGATATTTAGCATTGTAGAACCACTGCTTACTTTAAATTGATCTCTTGCCTTTGGTTATGTGCCAAAGTTAAATGTGCCATAATTAAACTATTGATTTAAAAAAGCCAGTCTTGACCCTTATGTGCTGTCTAATTATAGACCAATTTCAAATCTACCGTTCCTCTCCATAGGCCTCGTTATCTTAAGCTGTCTATCGGCAGCTCTGTAGTTCCCTCCAAAGTAACTGTATTTACGACGCATTTCAGTCAGGATTCAGGCCCCAACTTAGTACTGAAACAGCATTAATTAGGGTACTTAATGATGTAGTGATATCATCAGATAACGAAGGTGTTTCTTTTCTTGTTCTATAAGATTTAAGTGCAGCATTTGCCTCTATAGATCATGAGATCGTACTGACTAAGACAGAAAACAATACAGGTATTAAGGGACTGGCAGTGCCAAGTGCGGTGTCCTCCAGGGGTCTGTGCTTGGCCCACTATTATTCTCCCTGTACCTGGTACCTTTAGGTTCAATTATTCGTAAGCATGGTGTTAATTTCACTGCCATGCAGATGATAAACAACTGTATGTATCGGCCGATCCAAATGACGACCTTACAATCAGTAAAAGTGAGATTTGTGTTAAGAAAGTACAAAAATTGGATGTCGTTTAATTTCCTTTTATGAATATTTCCTTTCATTTCAGATAAACGGAGGTATTATTAGACTGAGACTGAGAGACAGGTTGGCTACGTCTATTCTAGATCTAGATGGCTATTCAGTAACAGTCAGTCCGAATGTAAAAAACAAAACAAAAACATATACATTTGATTCAGATCTCTCTCTTGACGTGCAACAATTCACAAATTGCTTTCGTTCAGTTGTGTAATATTGGTAAACTTAGAATTCGAAGGTCACAGCAGGGGGAAAAGCTTTTCATACATGGCATCCCATTTATGGAATAAACTCCTTACTTCAGATTCAGACACTTTCCAAGCTGAATGCATACTTGTTTCCGCAGGTTTTTTTGGTTAGATTTCAACTAGGACACATGGCTTGGGTTACTGGGGTGCCTCCAAGGACCCTGCTGTCGACTGAAGATCCTAAAGTGACCCTCAATGTCACACATGATTGTGTGTATATATATATATATATATCTGTTATTATTTACTTATATTTACTACTTTTTTATTTACTGTAGTATTACAATGCCTACAAACGTAATTCTTAAAATTAACATCTGAGTTACCCAATGAAGATGGGTCCCTTTTTCAAACTTGGTCCTTGGTCCAGGGTTCATGAATAAAGTTATCTGAATCTGAATCTCCTTACAGCATTTAGGGAGTGCTTCCTTGTAACCGTCACCCTAGGTTTGCTCAATTTGGAATTGGCTTGATGAGATAATATCATGTTGCACAGCTGCTTTGAGACAATACTCCATTTCAAAAAGCATTATATAAATAAATCTGACTTGACTTGGGCTAGCGAACTTGCTAACTGACCACACTGTATGACATTAAGAGATTAAATAAATCAATCATTTCACCAAAGGGTCTGAAATGTTTAGACTAAGTAAATCCATAAATATCGTCCATATACAGGGAGCTCTGACATTGGGTGCATTCAAAACAAAACTGGTCGTGTCAGAGGGAAGGAAGGTCAGATCAGGATACACCTTCCTGTAGCATCGGCACAGAGGAGGGATGGATGCGGCGAGCGATTTTTTTTTCTCTATGACGTAATAAGTCGGTCAAAATGAAGCATTCAGCGGCCAAAGAAAGGACCAGCGCAGGACATCACCAAACTGTTCCGAAAAGACTTCAATTAAATTCATTCAAGCAAGCCGTGCCACTGACTGACAGCTCAGTTCACAGCCGAGCAAAGCAACGACCCTCTTCACAAGAGGATATGCCTCCTATCCAGGCACCAGCGCTTAATTGACAAGCCATGTTTCATGGTGATGTCAACACATTATCTTTTAACCCACGCCCTTTTCCCCAAAGGCATTCGGTACATAGAGAACTATACTGTCATCCACCCACGTTGGCACTTCAAAACAAAGCAGGTTATCATGGCCAAAACGCATAAATCAAACTGACGTCCAGTCTTCAGTCGCCCTCCCCAAGGAGCTCTTTCCAACAGGGCCAAGCACGAGCAGACAATTGCAAAGCAAGCACCACTCCACCTGGCTTTCCAAATTGAAACCAAAGCAGCCCGAAAGCAATCTCGACCTTGGCAGCCCCTTTCCGACCCCCTGACATTCATACCGAATGGCAAGAAAGCAATCCTAAAAAGCTTCAGGAGAATAAGAAGCTGAAGTCATGGTGGGTCAAGTTGATCTGGAGTCGTGTATATTTGGGAGTAGTGATGGAGTATTGGATGGGGTCGACTGGTCCGGAGCAAAAAGTGGGGCTGCCCCAAGGCCATGCTCCTTTGCAAACAGAGCAGAGACTGTTTGCTCAGTGCTTGAATCCGCAGCCCTGGATCAATTAGGGACTAAATGGAGTGGGAGGTTTTGGAGCAGCTTGTTTCTGTGCTTGTCAAACTCTGGCTCTTTATATGTCTTTTAAAATGATGGCACTGCTGAGGATCTGATCATCCGTAATGCTGGGCAACAATTTTTGGATTCTACGAGCTAAAATAACAACACCACGTCGGTGTCGCTGCAGTTCTGGAAAATGATCCAACCCCCAAATAGTAGCTGATCTGTGCTGGTCCTGTGGGGGTCCTGATCATTAAAGAACAGAGAAAACGGAACAGTACGTAGAGAAACAGATGGATTACAACGAGTGTAGAAATAAGGTGGTGTACATTTGAAAAGTGATCAGTAAGTGTATATTTAAGAAATATGAGTGACAAATATTGTATTCAGTGTGCAAAAATATGCAAGAGCATACAAAATCCTTGTTAACCACCCACACACACACACACACACACACACACACACACACACACACAGATACTTAGAGTTCATACTAGTATCCAGGCCTGGACTATTCCAGGAATGTTTAATTTGATCAGAGTGGGATTATGGGCACTCGAGGCTGAGTGCATATAAGACAGAAAAACAGAGAATCTTTTCAATCTTGAGAGAGAAAGAGAGTGAGCGAGAGCAACAAAGTGGGGGAGATGGCGTGTGTGTGTCCATGTGTGTACATGTGTGTATACCTGGTGTTGGGCCTCCTCCAGGTTACCACTGGCCCACAGTGAGAGGCCCAGACGGTGACGGATTTTGGCTTCATCTTCCCGCCGGCCCAGCTGCTCTGCCAGACGCAGACCTGATAGAAGCACAGACGCAGACAGACACAGATGAGAAGAGGACTAAAGCAAACAAACACACAGTGAGCTTGTATTTAGCAGCAGGAACGTGCACTATACGCATCGCTCGTATAATGATGTCACTTGCTTGCTGACAAACATTTTCTGAACGATTACTCAAATCCACACGGGATTACACATAGGAGCGCAAAAGCCTATCCCTGGCTGAAGTACATCTCAGGGTTCAGGGTTTCACCGGACAAAACTTTCCTCCGGGGTCACTTGACCTAAATAATATTGAGCTGTTTATGGGGGACAGAGAAGGCCAACATTTCAAGATCCTCTTTGGAATATTGTGAAATCATACGGAGAGAATATGGATCACCAGATGTTACTCAAACTTATGGAATGATCCAAAGACATTTAACATTTATTTATGGTGATTATATGGTTGGCGTTTATATGGTATTATTATGTGGTATTTGGTGTTTGACTGACACACAGTGTTCCCTCGCCACTTCGCCGTTCACCTTTCGCGGACTCCATTAAAAAAAATATGAATGGAAAAAATATATTGTCGATTTTCGCTGTTTCGCGGGTTTTTGCGGAAGTTTTACATAAAAAAAAAAAACACGAAAAAAAATTAAAATATTAACTGTAACGATAAAGGAATGTTATAAATCATAAAAGATTAGGATTTACAGTAAATAGCTGTGTAGGATATGACGTGCTATAAACTCGGTACGGACGGAGAA
>JAUZST010002407.1:0-18073 GCA_034779995.1 Parotocinclus haroldoi | reverse complement strand
TGTTCTTATAAAAATTCACTCACACACACACACACACACACACACAAACACACACACACACACACACACACGCACGCACTCACTCACACACACACACACACACACACACACACACACACACACACACACACACACACAGAGGGAGAGAGAGAGAGAGCCTCTGTTCATTTGAAACTTACATTAGCATCACCATCTCTTTTGGACACCATGATGTAATCATGGCTGATTTAACTAAGGATAGACACTCCACCAGACCTTGGAGAGACAAATTAGCAGTAATCAAACACCTGATTCTTTTTTTCCTGTAATATCTATAATAATACCTATAATAATCTGACCTGGCACAGATCTCCAATTATGTCTCCACAGTATTATCACTGAAAGATATAATTAAGGCATTAATTAATCTATGAAAACACAATTTATGTACAAACATCTGTATTTTCACTTAAGAAATCATTATAAAATTGAAGGTTCTTGTTCCTTTGTAAACATCAACAAGCCATTTCAAAATGTAGCCAATATAGGAGATTATGCAAGATAGATGATCTTCAAAATCTGTGATTTTATTCATTTCTGCAAACAGTGAACAATGCAATGACTACTTTCTATATTAGTTTACATTTCTTACTTTCAACCCATGCGTACACATTTCCAAGTACTTCAACACTACAAAAACAGCGTGTAGCAAATATCAGTATTCTAACCAATTGTGACCATATTGACCACAGAAAATGCAATCTTGAAAAAAAAAAATCACAGACATATTTGACAGTACAATTAATATGCCATGTACATGTATGTCATTTATCAGACAATCTCACCCTGAGTGACTTACAACTGATGCTGTCTTACAAACCAAGCAATTGTAGGTTAAGGGGCTCACTCAATAACCCAGCAGTTTGGTAGAGGTGGGATTTGAACCCTGGACTTTATCCACTCGGCTATTACACAGTCCCCACAGTACTGCAGCTTCACATATAACTATGTTTTTTAAACTTCAAATGAAGCAATAACACTTCTAGTTTGGGAAGGGAAAATTCTGTGTTCTGAAAGTTGCGTTATAAATTAAGTACACTTATTACACCAAATTACCACACCATCAACTGAATAACACTAACACAAACAAAATACACAGTGCAACTATGCAGGTTGGGTATTTCTGATCATTTATTTGTGCTCCTCTTTGTGTAGAACTAAACGTGATTAGAAAAATGGCTAAAGATTCAGATGCCTTTGCATTTTCAATATATTTTTATGCATTTCCAGAATTTCCTGTAATTTTTCAGTCCACAATCCAACCTTCCTCGTGCTTGTCTAACACACTCACTAGATTCCTCACTGTGGCAAAAAGTCTACACAGACAGTACCTGGCAAGCTGCACTGAGACACAAATACGACCTGTCTGCCAAATGTTTTTCACATATACGAAAACAAACACCACGCATGATACTAACAAGACAAATAGCACCTCACTTGTTAGTGTTAACAGAGCACAGGGCACAAGGCAAGGTCAGGATGGTAATCCATCGTAGGGTATATACACTCATTCACTCACATGAACTAAGGGCCTTTTGGAACCACCAGTTAGTCTAACAAACACGGTTTTTGGACCGTGGGAGGAAACTGGAGCACCCAGAGTAAACCCATCCGGGAGGAAATGCAGACTCCAAATAGAAAGGACCCAGGCTCTTTTAGATATCAGATGCTTATGCTGTGAGGCGAAAATACTACCCTCCGAGCCACCACACCGCCCCTTGTTGGGAAATACAGTTTTGAATATTTAAATCTCTCAAAAAAAGTTTAAAAGGAGTCAACGTCCTCCTCAGCTCAAAATCTTGAAATGATTAGAACACCAGTGTAGACATTTGATTTATGTGCTGAGCTACGATTTTGGTTTTTAACTCAACTTGTTTTAGCTATCAGCTTAATAATTAAGTTACTTGAAAATGTACTTTACTTCTATTTACTTTAACTCGTAGGATATTTGACTATGGACATTGCAGTTGATTTCCAGTCATCACCATGTCAAATTACTTTCGGTTATAACCGACTTATTTACCAACTGAATAAAACTGAATGACTTTTTTAAAACTTACTTTGATTATCAACTTCAGTCTCAAATTAGCTATCAATTTACTTTAAACTAACTTTTGTTTAGTAACTTATCAGTAACACAAAATATAAAGGAACTCTTTAGATGTCAGTTCAGATTGAGAGACTTAGTACATATAACTCACCAGCAGCCAGTGTAGCAGCAGTACAAACAAATACAACATTCTGACACTGTCAGATACTAAAGGTTACCTGACACTAGATGCAAAAAAAGTAGTATTCTTTTAGTATTATTCGTTTGTTGTTAATACATTGTTTTACCAGCCATAAGGAACACAATTTTGAGTAATCTGTCATATAATTAACCAAAAATGTAATATGAATTATGCCATATGAAGTGGCTTGCAATAATGTTATAAGACTACAGAATTGCACCGTTTTACTTACAATATACGCTTTACACAATATATAATAGCATATATATATTATATAGTATAGTAATATAAAGTGTGAAAAATCTGTTTTAGATGTCAGGTATGTTTGTCTCCCATCAGAAATGACTGAGTGATTGAGAAAGGAAGTGCTTTTCTTTCATTTGTAATGTTTGTTCTGCCATCCCAACTTCTATTATTCCTCCTCTCTCAGGCCTTACCCCCTCCATCACTCTCTAGTATGACATTCCTCTGTCTTTATGCCTCTCTCCTCTTTCCCTTTTCCATTTAGTGCTAGTTCAGGCATTGTGACTAGCAAGACCTCCCACACCACCCTCACCCACTTCTCCCTGTCTGTCTTTTCCCTTCAGACTCCATTCACTCTGTCCTTTTCTGAATTTGCTAAAGAATCCCAGAACTGGGTTCAATGGCTACACTTACTTTCATTCAGGCATCTGACTTCACCTTTCCCTTTCCCCTATTTCCCTTTTCATCTCCCAGTGCTCTTTCAGTCTCCTCCATCCCTCACCCTCTCTGCACTCCTTATTAGAGCCCATTAGCAGAGTGGGAATGTGCATTAACAGAACACAATAGGGCCTGTTCTGCTGACAGAAAGGGAAAGAGTAGAGTTGTTAATTTTCCTGAATTTAAGGCATTTTAAGTGCCATTTCTAAATGTTATCTCAGTTCTAAATGTTAAATCTAATGAGAGCAAATCTAGTTCAAAGAATAAACCTTTCTTCTTCAGCTCCGTACCGTTCCTGTCAATGACAGATATAATCAAAATATTTAAAACCATACAGTAAAAAAATAGCAACAACAACAGCTGAAAAATTTGAAAAAAACTTTGAAACTACTGCAATTTATCCACAAATTCACAGACTATGCCAAGTTACAGACCATGTAAAGTTACAAAGTGGCATTGCCTCAATACCTGTAGAGTTTCAAACCTTCTCTGGCACTAACATCAGTGTACTGTGCACCATAAGCTTCATGGCATTCGTTTATATGGCCAAGCATCTGCATGTAAGCCTCACATCAACAAGCACTGTGCCAAGTGTTGAATAGAGTGGTGTAAAGCACACCAACACTGAACTCTGTGATAACATATTTTATGGAGAAATCAGGTTTCTCTATCTGGGAATGTGATGGATGAGTGTGGGTTTGGTGAATTGCAAACCGTTATCGGCCGGTATCTGTATAACTGCATTGTCCCACGTTTGGTACAGGTACACTGTTCACAAAATGTGTGGATATGTCAAAATAAATATGCACTGGTTAAAAAAATATTAGATTTTTAAGCAAGATCATTACGCAAGATCATCAGGAAAGCAAATGAAAAGTCAAAGAAACATGTTTTATTACACAAATGAGATGCAAACTCAATCTTCATGATTAAGGAGCAAGTGATACATTCATGGGGGTGAACAAAAGCATGTGAAACTGGATGAGAGTGCCACACATGGACTGTTCAGTAGGGTGTATGATCACCCAAGACTGCCAAAACACACTGACGGTGATGGGGCACGGACACGATCAGATTATTCAGCAGTTCAGTTCTTGATCCTCTGCCACTTTTGCTCCAGAACAACTTGCAGCTGAACAAGTCTTGTGCGAAGTATTGGACAATTTTGCTAGACGTCTTCCCAGTACATCCCAAGTATGTTCAATGGGATTGAGGTCTGGAGAACATGAAGGCCAGTCCATGCGTTTGATTCCTGCCTCCTGGAGCATGTTGTTGATGAGTTGAGCACGGTGGGGCTTTGCATTATCGTCCATGAAAAAAAAAGTTGTTTCCAACTGCTACAGCACAGGGTACCACTATAGAGTGCAGGACCTCATCTCGGTATCAGACAGCAGTCAGTGATCCATTTCTGATGACGTGGAGCTCGGTATGACCACCAGCCCAAATAATAATTCCACCACCACCAAAGGAGTCGCTTTCTTAAACGAAATGTGTATTCTCCCGTGTTCCTTGTTCATATTAGATCAGCACATGATGATTGTTAGGCTGCAAACTGAACTGTGACTCATCAGAGAAGAGAAGTTGACCATTCATCACGGGTCCAATGACGATGCTCATCAGCCCACCTTCTACAGGTTCTACAATGTTCAGCAGATAACGGAATGAATACCATTGGTCACCGGGCATGCAGTCACACACGATGGAGCCGATTTCGTACTCTGTTGCATTGCTGTGCCTGCTCCTTCTTGCCAATAAGGTCAAGCAGCGGTCAACTCCTGCTGTTGTGGCGGATGGGTGAACTTGTCCTAGTCTCATTCATACTGTTCCAGCCTCTCGAAAGCATTTCCAGAAAATCTGCTAATCATGCTTTGGAATGTTTCAAGTTCTGTTGCCACTGTTGTTGACCAGTTCTTATGAGTCTCCGAGCTTCACATTCAGGCAAATTGTGTTACACATTCATTACAAGAGCTGGGAAATTGCAGGATGAGCACTATCAGGGGACAAGATCAGGGAACATTCAGATAGCACAACACTTTCAGCCTTTTATATAGTGCATTTCTACCAATAAAAGAAAAGTTGTTTTATTGAAGCTATTTCATTTTTGTGAGCAGCATATATAAAACACATTTTTTCCAATTAATCCGCACTCTAATTCTTCATCGTGAGAAAGTGAAAACATCATTCATCATTTTTGATTTTTTTTGCAAATGTATTTATAAGGCAAAAATAAAATATTGCATTGTAAGTTTTCAGACCCTTTATTCAGTATTTAATTGAAGGAGCTTTGGCAGTGATAACAGCCTCTTGGGTTTTTTGGGTATGATGCCACAAGCTTTACATGCTTGAGTTTGGGGGTTTTCTGTTATTCTTATCTTCAGATCCTCTTTCAGGTTAGATGCGGACAATCATTGGACAGCCATTTTCAGAACTCCTCCTCCTCAAATGTTTGCTTCAGTACAAGTCAGGGCTCTGGCTGGGCCACTCAAGGACGTTCACAGAGTTTTCCCTAAGCCACTGCTGTGTTTTCTTGGCTATGTGTTTAGGGTCATAATTTTGTTGGAAGGTGAACCTTTGGCCCAGTCAGAGGCCCCAAGCGCTGTGGATCAGGGTATCATTAAAAGAGCTCTATACTTTGCCCCATTCAGTTTTCCCTAAACTCTGAAAGGTCTCCATGTCCCAGCTGCTGAAAAACTCCCACACAGCATGATGCTGCAACCACCATGCTTCACTGTAGGCATGGTATTGGATAAGTGATGACTGGTTTCTCCCAGATATGATGCTTAAAATCTTGGTTTCATCAGACCTTATTTAGCCAGGTGAGTGTCCTTCCAAATGTGTCCACCACAGGCGGACTCCAGTCAAGGTGTAAATTCATCTCTGATCGAGAGAAATGAAGGAAGCTTCCAAAACAAGTGTCAAACGAGAGCCTAAACTCTTATGCCAATACAAAATTTACGTTTTTCCTTTTTAATAAAAAGTTAAAAAATTAACTCAATATCACAATTGAATGTCAAAAAGAAATGGTGTTTGAAGACTTTCTGAATGCTTTGTATGTATTTATCTTAAGGTTTTTCCAGTGGCTTAAGTGTGCTCTGCTTTGCTTTTTGCTTCCAAAGCTTAAATCATCACAGTAAAAAAGGTGTCCTAAAACTACTTTTCTTTGTTTGTTTGTTTTTTTTTTTTTTACAAATGCATGTTCAAATATGAAAAGATAGATAGATAGATAGATAGATAGATAGATAGATAGATAGATAGATAGATAGATAGATATATAGATAGATAGACAGAGATAGATAGATAGGTAAATAATTAGGTAGAGTGCTAAACAGATAGACAGGTAGACAGATAGGTAGTAGGCAGGTGCAGGGACGATGTGCGTATTCGATTATAGTCCACGAATGTACCTTGTGGCTACAGTCACAAAAACACACAGAATGAATTGAGGTCTACAGGATTAACATGAGATGTTTATTGGAGTAGGTCTAACTCTGTGTGTCTGTGTGAGTGGGTGTCTGGGTGGGGATGCGGGGGTGGTAACTGTATAGGAGGAGGATTAATACAGACTAATCTGAGTCATCAAGTCTTCAAACAGAACTAATGAGATCGCAGCTCTCCATAAAGAGGATGATAATCACTGCCTCAGAACGCATTTACACTGATTAGGAACAGGTGTGTGTTTGTTTGTATGGACAAGGTTATTGTGTTAAGTAATTAGGTCTGGTGTTAGGTCAGGAAAAGAAATCTTAAATGCACAATCACACACATACACACACAGTACTGCAGTAGTTCCCACATTTCAAAGATGTGTTAGGTCAATTGGTCTCTCTAAAGTGTCCCAGTGTGTGTGTGTGTGTGTGTATGTGTGTGTGTGTGTGTGTGTGTGTGTGTGTGTGTGTGTGTGTGTATGCTGTGATGCACTGGCTCCATAACTAGTGTTGGTTCCTGCCTTGAGTCTGCTGGTTAGGCCCTCAAACCCGTATTTGAAAGTTTATTCAAAAAGTAGTATTTTAGGTGGTATAAAAAGGAATGAAAGAATGAATCATTTAGACTAAGTAACCAGTTTAGACTAATAATATTTTGTGCTCCTTTACTAGTTTATGCAAATAGTGCTACACTGCTCACAAATATTAGGGGATATTTCATTTTTGTGAGCAGTATAGTTCATTCGAGCCACACGAGCCCATGTTAATATTGAAAAGATTCCTGGAGGTAACGCAGCACCATTCATACAAATTTCATTATAGAAAATGGACTGTTGGGCTTTCTACGATTAGGCTGCATACTTTTTGCTTGTACATATATCTTTTGGGTGATATCCAACGTCCAATGAAGAGAACTGCTTTTAAAATACACACGAACCTAACATGCATAGGCGTGTTTTTAATGCTTACATTTTGCCTATGGGCTGAACCCCGAGGTTTTTCTCCATTTCATGATGATGAATAACGTTACAATATGCATCACGGTCAGGAAAAGCTGTTCCAAGCCAAGACACAAAACTTTAAAGGTAGTAGCGCTGTGTCACCAAGCCCAGCGCTGGCTTAAATACAAGTAGTAATGTTTCAACAGTTTTCCCTCACACAAACGGCAGGCCAAAAAAACCACTGCACTCTGCTTGACTGGTGAGGAGATTATGTAGCTGAATAGGAAGAACCATAAAGACAACATTCGCACACACATGATCGTCACTTACAGGCTTAAATGTGTGCATCAGTAGGATAGATCAGTGTAAGTTGTCCTGGATATCTCTTTTATTCTGTACATTCTACTGTTATCCATGCTCCTAACACAATGATTCATCTAATGAGTTAATTAGAAGCCCATCCCTGAGTTAACATGGGTGTGTTAGGGCAGGGAAAACACAGAGCAGGGGGTCATACTGACTTTCTGTCTTTATTAACATTTTTAACAGTGATAGAAATATAGAGAGATAAGTGAAATTGTTACTGACATAACAATTACTGTAGCTTATGAATGCTACACCTGCATCTACCTTATTAACACTACCCTTAACATCAGTGACCTAAAGCAAATGTTTTGACTGTTTTGTAAAAACAAAATGAAAATAAAAAGTTAACCTTGTGGAGACCAGCAAAAAGACCCCCCATCAGGTTTCTATCCTTGGGTGATATAAACAAACATAGGTATACACACACACACACACACATACACATACACGCGAACACACACATACGCACACACACACGCACACACACACACACACACACACACACACACACGCACACACACAAAACTAATGTCAGATGAGTCAAACTCCCAATGCCAAAAATGCAGTTTGAATTGCATTTATCTGAATTAGGCAGTTTCTTGCTTGCTCCTGTTTGCCCCTAATGACCCTACTGCATACTCACCTCTCCATTAAATAGCACTACACAGTTACAGGAGTGCACAAGATTACTTTTAGCAGAAAACAATCATCACTATTTAAAGATTCAATAATAATAATATATGATATATGATGATTTTCATCATTTCCCATCTCGTTTGCTATATTTCACTGCAAGGGCTGCCAAAGTATTGCGTTCACCTACACAATACTTTTACATTACAAAATTGCATTTTGCTGGTACTTTGATAAGCAGATTTTTATAAGAACTTATGATTTCATATGGCAGCTGAATGATAGCCAGTGAGCTAGAAAATACATGCTGGTTTTAACGTTAATAAAATAAAATTGCCAACGTAACAAATGTCTTTGTAGCTACATTTATGTCAATAAAACAATAAGAAAACTGTTATTTCACCTATTTAACCTTGTCTTTGTGTTTAAGAATATCTGACAGCAATGACGCCAAGCAGATTCAAAGGCTGTGTTTGGGTTTGAGCTCAAATGACTGGAGCTGGAAAGATTTTATGCAGTCTAAACAGCTAAAATCGCATTAAATATGGTTTCCCCTAATCTAATTCAAATTATGTTGTATGTCATTTCAAATCTGACCAGAACCACATATCAAGAAATGCCTGAGCTGAGCTATTGATGTCAGAAATTTGTAACGAAGTCAAGAACAATAACATGTAGGATGAATCTCAGTATGATAAAGTACCACATATGTCGCTTCTCGACCACCTTGGAACAGCCAGTCAGAAAGAATACAGCATGACTATGAAGCTCTAAAACACATTATGGGCCTTTAAACCGCAGATAGCTGAGCAGCAGCACTATAGATTAGATTAGACTCCAATAGAGTAAGTGTTTTGCTTTGACTTTTCACTTACAATACATTGCATGAGACTTTCCACACTTTACTATACAATGAACAGACTTTGTATTAATGAGTGTGTAAATAAGAGTTTTAAGCAGTAACTTACTTATGATACAGTATAAAAAAAACGCTTTCATGATTCATGATTTATGCAACTTATTATGGATTGGTCAGAAAGTGTGCCTATTAAAATCATGGCGCATCTGTAACAATACCGCACCATTAATGCATAGAATTCCTTATACAGTGTAGATTTGCTAATCAGTACTCATAGTTTTCAGTACTATGTACTATGTGACTTCTGGACTGCCTTTTATCATCTAAGAAAGACCAACAGACTACACCCTGTCTTAACACAGCACTCTGTGAAAATCTTCACGTCAGTGCTCGGGTCACATCACATATTAACCATTGCAGTGCGATCCTGGCAGGCGTACCCACTAAGTGACTTCAGCTTATCCAGAATTCTGCATTATTGACTGTGTTACACCCTTGCTCAGCCTGGCTCCAGCAGATTCATTTCACAATGTTATTATTAACACTTAAAGCCCTCTATAATCTCACCCCTGTTTGTCTTACAGATCTCTTTTAAAATTACACTTCCTCCCACTTCTTATGATCTTCATCAGCAGATCTTTTGGCTCTACTAATCATCAACCTTTTGTACTGAGGGTTCTAGGGTTTTTTCCTATGTTGCGCCCAAACGTTTATTTCCTCCTCCCCACATTCATATACTAGACACCGGTGTGGAATTTAAAACTGTTCCTAAAACCTTTATAACTTTTAAAACAAAGGTACTCACTTTACCTCTTTTAATTTACGTTAGAGTTAGTAGGTGGGTCGGTGGGTAGCACCACTGCCTCAGAACAAGAAGGTCCCGGGTTCAATCCCAGGGTGGAGTGACTTGGGTCCTGCATGACCTCCCCGTGTCTGCGTGAGTTTACTCCGGGTACTCCGGTTTCCACCCACAGTCCAAAGACATGCATGTTAGGTTAATTGATTAATTTGAATTGGCATTGACATGTGTGTGCATTCTGATATTACCTTGTGTGTAGCTGTAACGTTGTGTGTGTGGCTGATGCAGATAGCAACATTAAACAGACCAAATTTTTTTTTAAATGTATGCTGTTGACTTGCTTATTGAATGTTGTACCATTATAGTTTGGCAGCACGGTGGTTTGGTGGGTAGCACTACTGCCTCACAGCAAGCAGGTCCTGGGTTCAGTCCCAAGATGGAGCGGCCTGGGTCGTTTCTGTGTTGGTTTACTCTGGATACTCTCCCAAAAACATGTTTTTTAGGTTAACTGATTACATTAAATTGGCACTGACTTGAATTTATATAAGACCAGTCTTGTGATAAACGTGTGTATAGATGTGTCGCTGAAGAGAACGCTGAAACGTTAATGCTGAAATGTTAAAGAAACAAAAAAAAAAGAAACAATTACTGTTGAATTGTTGTAAAGTGTCTTGAAAGGTGACATCAAACAAAATGTATCATTATTATTACAATTATTTCTTCCTTTGTTGGAAGGTGCAAGGTCCTTAGGGTTAGGAGAGAGTTAGGGTTAAGGCTTTGGGGGAGGGTTAGGGTTTAAGGTTAGGGTTAGGAGAGGGTTAGGGTTAAGGGTTAGGGTTTAAGGTTAGGGTTAGGAGAGGGTTAGGGTTAAGGGTTTGGGGGTTTAAGGTTAGGGTTAGGGTTAACGGTTTGGGGGAGGGTTAGGGTTAGGAGAGGGTTAGGGTTAAGGGTTTGGGGGAGGGTTAGGGTTTAAGGTTAGGGTTAGGAGAGGGTTAGGGTTAAGGGTTTGGGGGAGGGTTAGGGTTTAAGGTTAGGGTTAGGAGAGGATTAGGGTTAAGGGTTTGGGGGAGGGTTAGGGTTTAAGGTTAGAGGAGGAGGAGGGTTAAGGGTTTGGAGTGAGGTTTAGGGTTTAAGGTTAGGAGAGGGTTGGGTTTAGGGTAGGATTAGGGTTAAGGGTTTGGGGGAGGGTTAGGGGTTGGGGTTAAGGGAGGGTTAGTGTTAAGGGTTTGGGGGAGGGTTTGGATTTAAGGGTTAGCGTTAGTGGAGGGTTAGGGGATGGTTTGGGTTTTAGGGTTAGTGGAGGGTTAGGGTTTAATTTTAGCGTTAGTGGAGGGTTAGGGGAGGGCTAGGGTTAGGGTTTAAGGGTTAAGTTTAACGTTAGGTTTAGTTTTACTTGTTTACACTTACATGTTTATATTTACATTTACAGCATTTAGCGCAGACGCCCTCATCCAGAGTGCCTTAAACTTAAACAATCTTATAATCCAAGCATGTAAGGGTCTTGCTCAAGGGCCTAACTGTGGTAGCTTGGCAGAGGTGGGATTTGAACCCTGGACCTTCTGATCCAGTTCAGTACCGTAACCACTAAGCTACCACAGTCCCATTGCTGCACTTTCTATGGGCAGCAAGGGGGATGTGGTAAAATATTACTTTTTTCCTTTCTAATTTTTCTAATGAATATAGTGATCAGTTATTTTTTCTCACATTTGTTATTAATGACCAGACTGTAATTTTTTTATTTCTGTCAATCTTTTGGAGACTTTTCAGTTGTCTCTAGTACTGACACTTCGGGTGTTGAGCCCTAGAAGCAATAGCACTGAACAATTGTAGTCATTTTGTCTTTTCCTGTGTTAATGAACAAACAGTCTTTTTAGAAATGTTTGTGTGGCCTATTTCAGCTTAAGGTATGTCTGATGAAACAAATATTTATTGAAAAGAACCTTCAGACTCAAATTCAGTGTGTTTTGTGTTCATCACACTTGCTGATCTCTGCCTTTATTCTTGTTTTCACGCTATCATTTTCCTTTTACCTTTTACCTTTTCACAATCAAATGACAAAACTCTGAACCCACCTACCATTCAGAACAGGGCATGGCCATTAGTGCTGAATGAATTTGTCAGCCTCTTCAATGTAAACACAAAATGGACACCTGACCACTCCTTGTTTAAATATTGTCTAATCCATTAGGACCAGCTTTGGGAGACAAGTTAGCCTGGAATGTCATTGTCTGTGTGGAGGGGTGGGAATGGGGTATCTGTTTAGTACTATTCAGGCTGTCTAGAGCATGGTCCACAAAGAGCAAGGAAAGAGAGAGAGAAAGACAGAGAGATCAGGTTGCAGGTTTTATCATAGGCATGTCTGACAACTGAAACTATGTGATTAACGATCCCAGTCAATTTGTTGATTTAAAGAGTTTTTTTTCCTTTACATATTAACCCCAGTTTTCCTGGTCAAGTTCACAGGGGTTCACATGGCATATCCCTAGAAAACACAGCATACAGGCATAAGTGTGCCCTGGATGCGACACTAGTTCATGTGGACATGTGTTGCAGCACCAGGGGCTAATCCACCCATTGGCTTCACCTCCCTTAAACAAACCCTTTTGTTTCTGCATGAAACATCCTACATGGCCAGCAGGCACTTGAATTCAGAACCCTGCAATGGTCGCTAATACATTAAGCCTTAATAGGTATGGTTTAGTGATCTTTGTCAGTGGGTTCTAACCTTCTTACCTTGGAACACCCTTACTAGTACTAGTACTACTAGTTTTTTAAAAAGCAGTCCGCACACACAGACCAAAAATAAAATAATGTGATAAAATGCAAATAAAAATATAATAGATATTATGGTTAATAGATAATAGATATATTGGTTAATAAATGGATGGATGTTTGCCAATACATAAAGTTAAATGAAAGTTAAACAGGAATAAAAAATCATGAAATATCTTCATACTGTTTGCAATGAAATAAAAGTCAATGCCATTCTAAAAATCCCTTTTTTAACTTGCCTTTTCCATAATGCGATTTCAACATAAACTTAATTTACTGCTGATATCACAATGACGATCAAATGAATTCATTTCCAACATATAAATAGACTCATTTAATATGATATATGAGGTTATTGCAGCATAATGTTCTCACTTGTCACTAAATGGAAGACCCGTGACAACTTAAGGTAGATTATCCAACTGACTGGCTTCATCGTAAGCAATTTGCGTAAGATGGCCTTTCCTATGAAATACATTTGACTTTCTGAAAATGTGCCTTTCAGTAGATCATGCGTGTGTGAACACACGAGTATTGTTCATCTCTGAGAGGCTCTAACAGCTGACCAGGGCCTCGTAATGCAGTGTGTAAGTGTAGAGGTATTACATTACCCTGCACATTGGGATGGGATGTGCTGACAGGGCCAGATAAACATGTTACGCACTGCATGCACGTGTATGCCAGGAAGCAGTAAATGCAGTAATGTAAGTACAACATGCTGAGAAACTGTGGAAAAAAATGTCAAGATTGTGCTGTGATGGTGATCTAATCATCTCCTTGGACTTGTGAGCAGTAATGAGCTTCAGCAGATAGGACTGAGCTTTACTAGATGAGTGAAATTCAAAGTCGTTTATCTAAATTCCATTTGCAGGTGTGAGTATGTTATCTTCTATTTAAGGGCCAGTGGTCTTATCTACATAACCATGCACTATGGCTACTTAATCAAATACAAGCCACTTTTTCTCCACTCCTGTCCTCTCCTTACCCAGATACAGAGGTTAATAGACAACCAAAAAAAATTCCAGATAGTGCATGATAATCGTAATAGTGTGGGCATAACGTGAATGTTCACATGAGCCTTGGCATTTAGCTCGATTGGTGGATATGGTGTTGACACACCCCAGTGTGGCACCACAAGGTAAAAATGTAACGTTTTCTATCACAGCACATGAGCTGTAAGCTAATGGAGCTAACAAAGTGAAGCAAAGCAAATCCAGAATCAGATTTTTCGATATAATAAATATTTTAAAAATATATAAATAGGAAAATATGTTTTTTTACAGTACAGCATTGCTCCAAAGTAGCTTGCAAACATATTGTCCCACATACCAAAATATGCAAGCATGTTGCCATAACAGTGGCAAAGAAAAACGTCATGAAAATGATGGAAATCAAACCTGGGAAGGACCAAGACTGAAAAACTTATATATATATATATAGAAACTACATAAAACACCAATACACCTGATCAAGAAAAATGGTGAGACAGGATGGAAAATACATATAAAACACACAGTGTTTCTCAGGTTTTCTTTTTCATTGCAGACAGTGTGAACTTCATTTAATTTGTTAATAAACATCCATTTCTGCATTTCAGTCCTATAACACATTCCAAAAAAGGTGGGACTAGTAATAAAACAAGACCTAAATAATAATGTGATTCAAACAGGTGATGTCAACAGATAATTATAATCATGATTTGGTACAAAAGCAGCATCAGAGATGGGCAAAAATGGTCAGGGGATCTTTAAAATTAAGTGCCATGCAACAAGGGTCCGTCCAATAAAACCCAAACCCAGGCTCCTTCATGGTATGGGTCAGTTGTGTCAGTGCGCTTGGCAAATGTCATTTTCACTTCTGTGATGGCAGCATTGCAGAAAAGTACATTGAGATTTTAGAGCAATGTATGCTGTTGATGACATCCATGCATTTTTTAACAAGACAATTCAAAACCACATGCTGCACACATTACAAAGGCGTGGCTACTCAGACAAGGTGTTATGTCTGGGATATATTTAGTAAAAGATGGGTACATTGTGAGCATTAAGGAACGTACATGGTCTTCTTCTGCTGTACCCCATCTGCTTCAAGGTTAAACACGATGTGCATTCCGCAATGCTTCTGGGCCCACCACATGTTCAGAGTGGCTTTCTTTTTGCCTGGCCATTGTCGATTGACTTCTCTTATCATCAAGGCATTTCTGACTTAAAGACTGTCAGTCACTGGATGTTTTTCTTTATTGCACCATTCTGAGTTAAGTCTAAAGTTTCCAGAAATGTTCAAACCAGCCTGTCTGGCACCAACAGTCATGCCACAATGCATTAATGGCAGCTTCTTTGCAGTCTGTGTACATCAATGATACCCTCCCAAGAGTGTTTTACCAGCATATATTTCTTCAAAAGCAAAGCATGTAATAGACCTTTAGGCCACAAAGAAAGAGTAACTTCTGGGAATCTGAAGGTCTCTCTCACATTGAGTTATGTTAATGTTAATGAGTCTACCATCCGGAGGACACTGAACGGCAGTGGATTGCTTGACCTGATAATGACAAAGCCACTATTATCCAAAAAGAACATTGCTGTCCATTTGCATATTGCTAAAGATCACATAGATAAGACCAAAATGTTATATGCAAACAATTTCATGACAGATGAGACAAAAATGCCCTTCTTTATTTAAATGAGAAGTGATATGTCTGGATGAAAACACTGCATTTCAGCATAAGATTAATAGGCAATTGTAGCCCCTTCACAGAGGTGGTCAAATTTATGTTAAAAAATTTGGTAGGACCATAAAAAGTATATGGTTTAAATATAATGTTTCAAGATTTAAAATACACAAGAACGAAAGAATTTTTTTTCCCAAGCAATCTGTGCAAACAAAATGTAAATGCATCAGAATATGTGAAAACACGAGTGGTATGCTACCATCTACCATCACAGCATGTGGACTGTACACATCACAGTATGGCGGCCTGTTGGTCCAGGGTTCAAATCCCTTCTCTGCCAAGCTGCCACAGCTGGGTCCTTAAGCAAGGCCCTTAAATTCTTCCATTTAAGGTCTTAAATTGTAAGACTGTATCAGTTATAAATTGCTCTGGATAAGGGCATCTGCTAAATGTCGTAAATGAAAAATGTAACTCTACACAGCATCCATAACACCACCACATCCGAAAGTTTAACTGTTAAACCCATGCCAAATTTTGACACAGCAAACAGCAAGTCACAATAATTATACAATATGTACTAATGTACATAAGTAAGCAAGTAATGTAGGAATCTGTTCTAAGTTTTAAGTAAAATATGGTAAGTCGAGTACACTACAGTTCTGTATAGCATCATACATTTGGCAACATTGTACATTTGCCATTTTGTCTCTAAATCTCCACTAAATCTGGAGGTAAAAGACAAGTTGTTATTTCCTATTGTAATTCATTCAAATGTTAAGACCTTGGTCATTAAAGCGTGGCTGTTGTTCAGATGGGCATTACACAGCATGTACCTGTACACTCATTCAGGGCAAAACATACCTCAAGCAGTCTCAAAGAAATTTGAACAACCTTGTTAAAATAACATATTTTTTGATTTTGTAAACAAAAAGACATTTACCCAAGCTTAAAGAGTTATAACACTTATTACAATTAATAATAATAATAATAACATTAATAAAGGGGCATGTGCAATAGTTTCAGATCTTCTACTGTTTTACTGGTGTGTTTCCAGGACATACATGTAGTAACATGGTGTGTTAAAAAATCGCTTCAGTATAGTCATTACAAAATAATAACTGCAATGCAGCTCTAGAAAAATGTATGGTAAATGATGGAAAAAAATGTAACTCTGCCCTTGATAAAGTCCATGTACACCATGTCCATGCCTGCACCTCCTCCTGTCACGCAGTCTTGGTCAGTCATGATCTGGCAACATCCGATGAAGTGTTCATTTTCACACAGTGCATGCCATGGGAATTAACACATATATACACACACACACACACACACACACACATAGCTGTCACTCAGCACTGTATAAATGTACGTGTGAATGTGGTGTATATACATGCACAGCTTAAGTAAATACACATTTCATGTTCCGTCTCATTGGCTGACTGAATGGAAATACATTTCAGTATTACACTTTGGCTTGATTGTGAGATTTGTTTGCGCGTCTCCTAGTCTGGACTGTGGTGGCTTAGCAGTTAAGGAGATCATAGGAGCGACTAGATGCTGTATCAGAAGGTTCAGGAGTCAAATCTGACCTCCAACAAGCTACCACTGTTGGGTTTTTGAGCAAGGTTTGATTGGATAGTAAGACTGTATCATTTGTATGTCACTTTGGATAAGAATGTTATAAATGTTCTAAATATTCTACACACAGAAAACACACAGCCTTTTTCAGCAGCCGAAACATTATCGTCCCATATGGAACCATGTTGATATATTACGTATTTTTGGGTTTGACAATCTGCAATCAAAAACCCATTAAAAACACTCAGGTCTGGGCTGTGACTTGCCTACTCCCTCATGTTCACCTTCCAATCCTTAAGACACAATATTGTTCTGTTGGGGTGGACATATTTTTTTCTTTTACAACAAAAGACCTGGGATACAGATTCATCTGACCAGATTTCCACTGTGATGGTCACATTTGTAAATGTAACTCAGAACTTAACTCAGGTTTACCAAAGCAATCCTGTTTCAAATTACATTTACATAATTTAGCAGACGCCCTTAACCAGAGTGACTTACAATTCATGCAGTCTTACAGTTCAATCAATTATGGGTTAAGGGCCTTTAAACCCTGCAATTTTTGGTCAATAGCTCAGCACCTTAACCACTAGGCTACCACAATCCCATTCCCTTACCCATGTGGTTATATCAGTTATCAGTTATTTAATGATATTGTGCACTGTGGAGGGAGAAATATGCAAATCCCATCCAATATTTCTTTGAGATACAATCAGCAGCTTTTCTAGAGTTCACATTCTATTCCTTCATTTCAGGCCTGAAATACATTACAAAAAGTTACTCAAAGTCAATTTTAGGCTTGGAATGAGGTAAAAGTAATAATATAATTATGTAAAACTAATTAATGATGTGATTTAAAATAGGTGATGTCAGCAGGTGATCATAATCATGATTTGGTACCAAAGGATCATTTCTAAGTATATAATGTATATTATTAAGCAAGGAATCTGGAGGAATTTTGTGACACTATATATATATATATATATTTAATATATGGTGCATTATACTTCACATGTATATACAAAACTGCACAGTAGTGTATATTCATGTTGTGTATATGATGTTAGCTGTTGCAACGCAGTGA
>JAUZST010002406.1:0-18074 GCA_034779995.1 Parotocinclus haroldoi | reverse complement strand
CCTCATTGGTCTCTCAATAAAACTCCAGTTGTTTTGCATCCTCGTCTCCTATACGCTTATTCAACCGTTCGTGACAAATGCAGCATTAAAAACGTAAATAAAAAAATCTAACCAGAATAGCATATATAGGCTGCAGTGGAAGCGGCTTCATCAGGATGACAAGTTGAAACCTTTACAGTCAGAAGAAACGAGATTAGTAATGGTCTTTTCGGTATGGTAGCAGGGAAAAAAAAATGTTTCTTTTTAACTTTGGCCCTTGTTTTATTTTTGTATCTTAATAAAGAGTTTGAGAAACACACTGCTCACACTGCTGGAAAAGGAGGGGAGATTTTAAAGTGAGTATGAAGTGGAATCCATCAGAACTGCTGGATAATCTGATCCTGTCCATGCCCCCATCACTGTCAGGGGGTTTTGACACTCCTGGGTGACCGTACACCCTACTGAACACAATGTTGGGACACGTTGGTCCAGTGTAACGCGCTTTTGTTGAAATAACCCCCATGAATAAATCACTTGCCACTCAATCACCATTCTCAAGCTTGCATAATCCAACAACTTTTTTTTGACTTTTCATTTGTTTTTCTGATGATCTAGTTTAATAAAAATGAAATCAAATGCTTTAGTTGCTTCAATATCTATTTTGAAAACTCCCCTAATTTTTGTGAGCAGTGTATTAAATATGGTCATTATACCACTTCTAAAACGACGAATCGAAGAGTGGCCTCAGACTTTATCAATTATGTGAAACAATGGGTGCATACTTTTATATCAGAAACTGCGTGAAAGAGCTTGAATGGAAAGTGATTTTAAAAGAAAAAACATGTCGATCGCCAGGAGCAACAGCAGAACTTGTTCGTGTAGTTTGTATTTATTTACTTCACATCAGTTTTAATGGGTGTTCGTGAGAGGAGCAAGCTGACAACATGTCAAAAACACTCACACTAGGGCACCCAATCAACTAAGATGTCTTTGGAATGTGGGAGGAAACTGGAGAAAGTCCACAGACACAAAACCTTTGATTCAATACTAATAAATATTAATAACATTCAAAATTAGCTTGTGTCATAAATTGCGTAACATTATATATATATATATATATATATATATATATAATATACAGGTGTAACATTGAAGCTGTGAAACATTCTGTAATCAAATTAAGTCTGAAAGGACAGGCAGTATTAATTAAGGACTCTTGAGCTGACTGCTCCTACTGCTTCTGCTGCTACTGCTGGGGGTACAAGAGGCCCGAGGAGACGAGCCGGATGGAGCAGGGGAGGACGCGGGAAGATCGAGGGCCAGCTCTACAGTCTTTACGGCTGGTGATTGAACTGCTGAGTGTCTGGAGCTGCTGCTGGTTGAAGAAATGGAGGATCTGATGAAGAAGAAGCACAGAAATGATCATGAACTGTGGTGGAATCCCAAAGTCCAGGACATGAGCGGCCATATTTGTAGTGCTAAAAAGGGCCTGTTGTTTATGGTTTTGTCATAAAGTGACTGGGACTGGGGATGAAAGATTATGCTGTTATTATAAGGTAAAAAGCTACAGACATAAAGTCTGTAAGAGTTTCTTGGGAGAGAGTCAAAAGCATTAGGGGGATACATGGCAGGCAAACTCCGCAGCTCCGGTCGGCTTTTGTATTCAGAAATCCACCACACCCTATTGGGTCAGTGCATTTAAATGAGTAGTCGTTGAGTATTTAAAGTGGTGGATTTACCTGAGGGACAGAGAGCTACGTGCAGAGCTGGCCTTTGAGCTCTGCCTGGTAGAAGGGGTAGAGGCAGGAGAAGGAATAGTGATACCGGCCTACAACAAAAGGTACATATCAGTTACGCAGAACATTTATGGACAGTTCGAACACTGTTCCTCCATTGTAAACGGCATTGAGCTCAACCTGCGTAAAGTACATCTGCATTATAGCCTGCAGATCAGGATGCTTCTCCATGGCGTCCAGAATCATCTTATTGATGGCCTTATTGCAGTCTTTCAGCTCTTTCAGATCAATGTCACGCTCCTCCAAAGTCTTCTCTTTGGTTTTCTTAGCCAAGCGAATCTCCCTCGTAAGCTTGGAACACTACAGCAGACGAAGCATGTGTGTGAATCTTAACTGGATCAGAAACCGAAAGTGCCAAGCAAAATATGCAACTCTGCACTAATTACGAGCCTTCACGCACTACTTTTGTTAGCACGAAGCCCATCTGTCAAAAAACTACAACATGAACCGATAATTATCTCAGTAGGAGATGCCCGACCTGTTTGGTGGCTCTGTTCTGTTTCTCTTGCTGGGAAATGAGGTCTTTGTTGAGAGACACAATGCGTGTTTGGAGTTCATGGTTTCTCGCTGTCTGAGTGGCTTCCTCCTGCAGCAGGCTGTGTAATGTGCTGCTCATTGCCTGTGATTAAAAAAAGAGAGATTCTGAAATTGTGACAAAATGCAGACCGTCATTTGTTAAAGCTGTAATTCGGCATTTTTAAGCCAGGACGTTCCCCTTAGCAATGGCTTTTCTCGGTCTTGCCATTTTAGCCTACTTTGGTCTGCTTACTGAAATTCCTCAGACACTAGGGGTGAGTGGTATGGTAAAAATATTCAATCACAATATTTAAAGACATTTTTACTATACGCAATACCTATCACAATATATGTGATCACAGGCAAAATGCATCAATAGCAACAGACTCTTCAGAACTACTATTCAATTATAAAGTACGTTTTCGTAAGTAAGTAAGTTTTTTTCAAAATTTAGGCTTCGGCTCGTCCAGTTAACAGGACTCTCTTTATAATAAAACATGCAGTTAAGACACAAATATTATCCTTGATATGCTCAGAAAAGCATACTATTACAATAACATTTATCATACTACGGTAAACTATTGCCACATTGTCCAGCCCTATAAGACAGTTAAATTTAAAAGTTCTGCAAAACATCTGCATTAATCCACACAAACATTTACAGAAATGCAAAGGCATCGGATGAAGCCTCATTAGAGCACAAGCGAAAACACACTGTGTCTTATCAGTGCCATAAGATCACAAGTCACCATGTAAAAGTGTTATATAAGAGAGAAATATAAAAAGCAGTTTTAAAGGGAATCAAGTGACAGGGGCACCCCCTGTGACCCTCCGTGAACCAGAAGGAACCTGAAGTAAGACGGTAAATTTGATATGCTAAAAATGTCAAATATGTTAAGTATGTGTTTTATGTGAAAGCAGTTTTAGATTGGAATTTGAACATTTGAGGTCACAGCAGCTGCTCTTACGAAATTCAGACACAGGGCATGTTTTGGTGGCATTTCGCTAAAAGGCCGCGGCCCTTATCGACCGAAGGGGCACGCCTGAGCGCAACGGAACACTGATCAAAGCACAGAAACATACCGACCGCGTTAAAGAATGACGAAGAAACCAAAGGAGAACAAGAACACGCATCCAGATTTAACCACAGCCCTATCTAAAACGACGTAGGCTACTTTCAGTACAATACACAACAGCGCAATACAATATACAAATATCTCTCCGGCTCAGTGACGAGCTGGTTAGCATGCAAGTCAACACCTATGGGTAAGTTAACCCCTATGGGCATCTGCTCATTCAAGCAATGAGGAAATAAAGCGAACATTCCAAACAAAAACTGGAATAACAGGTCTGACAAAGTGAGCAGCTCCCTGATTTAATATGTAATGTATAAACAATAGAAAGTCTGTTTACAGCATTTGTCTAATTGGACAGCTAGATTATTTCAGTACGTCCGCATTTTTTCTAACCTAATTTAGGTCAGAGCCTTGACTTGGCCACTCCAGGACATTCAGGCCGAGGACAGAAACCATTTATACTGCTCACAGGAAATGGGGGATCCCCTAATTTTTGTGAGCAGTGTGGTTAGTAGGCAGTGATTGTGGAACTCCGAATCAATAGATATTTCTGAAGGTTAGAAATCTTAAAAGTTTAGACGTTCCTTTAAAATGTGTGGAATGTACCTTGTAAGCTGTTGTCAATCGCCCTGAATAAGAGCATGTGCCAAATGTCTACAACACTAAATCAATGTGGAAATAGACCAAATTTTCGGAATCGACTAGAATAACTGGTTGGGAAACGTGATTTCATGTTTAAAGTATTACATCTCCTAATCTGATTTCAGTCAGAACTTTGCCTTGCCTGCTCAGGGACATTCATGTGAATGACATTGTTTGTTTGTTTGGTTTTTTTTTTTTTGTTTATTGTTTTTTTTCTGTGTACTCAGGGTCGCTGGTGTGCTGAAAGGCGAACCCGTTGTTCATCTTCAGCCGTCTAGCCGACAGACATCTGACTGTCCAGTCCTTGCTTAAGGACTTATGCTAGGGACTTATTCAATAAATGCTTTATTCGTGTTATATAAATGCTGTATTTTGGGCTGTGGGCTGTGTTGTTTTATAGCAAATAAAGTTTGCTCTTGGTCTCATCTGAACATGAAAATAAAACTTTATTTTATACTTTATTACCACTCTAACAGCTTTGTGTACAGCTTTTGAGATTGCTGTCACACGGCACAGACCAAGAAATATCACCCATAAAGACTTTTGTTGTTTCAGCAACCAATTTCAGTGCCTCTCTAGTTTGTTTAGTTGCTACTCGTCAGATAACGGATGTTTATTCTATATTGTGAGTGGGCAGGAAAGGTCAAGAGGAAAGAAGAAAGAAGAAGAAGAAGAAGAAGAAGGAAAGCAAGTGAGCACAGCTATGCAGTATTAGCGAGAAACGAGCTACGTGAGCGTGGTAGTGACACAGAAATGAAAAAGATAAGCAAATGTTTACTTTCTTCCTAATGCAGGGTTTGTTTACGTAAATATAAGAAAGCTGGGCGTGTTCATATATAGTAGCAAGGTAATTACGCCCTCCGTTATTTAATCGCCTGGGTTTTACATACCTCTTAGTCCAGGTCATATGTCTGTACCCTAGTGTTATGTTGTTTTGTTGTTTATGTAAGGGCACATGCATAAACAACAAAACAACATAGCATTAGAATACAGGCATATGACCTGGATGAAGATCAGGCCATACTCGATCGTTTTAAAGGGCTCACAATGCTGCTCATTAAAATTGAGCAAACAGACACACCCGTATATTGGGAAATTCTTGCCCTGAATGTGTAACCCTTCCCGAAACTGAGAACATGGACGTGAATTGAAATACATGCATTGGGCATGTATTACTTGACCTCAAGTAGGACCGAACATCCATAATCCCCTCTGACGCTCGGACCAACCTCAATGTCCTCCTGCATCTCAGTGATTTGCCTTCTCTTGTACTTGTGCTTCTCATCTGCTGCCCGTTTCTGTTCTTCTAACCTCAGTTTCTCCTGATACTCAGGACCTACGAATGAAAATGGCACACGGGATTAGCAGGATCTGAACGACGACACATACTGTGCTAATTTGCTTACAGGAGACAGTTCATTACTATATAAGGAACACATACTGATCTCGGATTAAATGATACTGGGAGGTCAACAAACAAGCAGAAAGGAAAAAACCTACTGGACTCGGTGACTTTGTTTAGGGCCTTGCGATAGGTGCTGTTACAGTCGTTCAGCATGTGCAAGGTGTTTTCTAGTGCTTTTAGCTCCTTTTCCTTCTTGTGGATGTTGGCATCCAAGTCATCACCCTTGCGCTGAAGCTCCTCTTTCTCCTGAGCGACCTGAGATAGAATGTTTTTTTTGTTATCGATGTGCCAGATTCACAATCAGAATTTGAACACAGTGCGTCCGAAACTAACACACCACCAACATCATCTGATAAAACTAACACACCACCAACATCATCTGATAAAACTAACACACCACCAACATCATCTGATAAAAACTAACACACCACCAACATCATCTGATAAAAACTAACACACCACCAACGTCATCTGATAAAACTAACACACCACCAACATCATCTGATAAAACTAACACACCACCAACGTCATCTGATAAAACTAACACACCACCAACGTCATCTGATAAAACTAACACACCACCAACATTATCTGATAAAAACTAACACACCACCAACGTCATCTGATAAAACTAACACACCACAACATCATCTGATAAAAACTAACACACCACCAACGTCATCTGATAAAAACTAACACACCACCAACATCATCTGATAAAAACTAACACACCACCAACATCATCTGATAAAACTAACACACCACTGGACTGTGGTGGCCGAGTGGTTAAAGTACTGGACTATGAACCAGAAAGTCTGGGGTTCAAATCCCACCGCTGCCACAGTCGGGCCCCTGGGCAAGGCCCTTAACCCACTATAAGTCGCTCTGGATAAGGGTGTCTGCTAAAGGACACAAATGTAAATGTATCTAACACAGCACCTGCATCTCACCTGTGACGTGACCCGAGTTTTGGTTAAGGATAAGATTATGATCCATTAGGATTTTGTAATACTCCAATCAAAACCTCAGTTACTATAAATATCTGTCACTTAGTAGTGGAGTGTTTGCAAGACTCGGTTTATTATAGAAACAAGGCATGCATTTAAAAATACAAAAATCAATCGGACATGTTCTGGCTTTGGCACCTTAGCACGGTGCATTAATTATTGATGATAAAATAGATATCTTTGTTGTCATTGTACAACAAGATGGCGTTTGGAGCAAGTCTACAGATGACATGGTATAAAACTAGTATAACAGTATAAAGTAAGAAAACACACATTAGATAAAAATAGCCAAAAATATAGGTAATATAAATACAGAATACTATAGACCGGGTGAGTGTACCGGAGATAAAGTGACTAGAGGCAGAAGTAAAGCTGAACCATAGCAAACACCTTTATGATGTAGTAAGCCTGAGACTTGTCTTCCTCGCCCTCTGGCGCAGCCATGGCGATGGTCAGGATCTCGTATCTCTTCCTCATCTTGTCTATTTCGGACAGTCGCTCGTGCAAGTCAGCGCTGCAAAAAGATTAAGCAAATATTAAGCAAAACGGCACGCTGTCACGATAAATACAGCCTCAAACAGTCCACCTTCCACTACCAGCATGTTACTGAACCGTTTCTCCTGGAGACTCTTTTTTTGTGTTTCACCTGAGCCCTTGTCTCTCTTGCTCAGCGATCTTGAGCTGTTTCTTGAGCATTTCTCGGTGCACGCGGATCTCCTCCTGGCGTTCCTTCATGGCTGTCTGAAGCTGCAGCCTCCTCTTCTCCAGGGAGTGGACGTCATCTGCCTTGGCATAAAGCAGATCCCTGAGGCGCTTCACCTCCAGGCGCAGGATGTTATCCTCCACCATGTTATCCTAATCAAAAGAGACGACATCACCGATTAACACTCTTCCCAAAGACGGAATTTAGGTGTAGTGGGGGTGGCTGTGCCTCAGGACTTTGCTTTTCAACGAAGTGCTCCATGACACCCACGCAGGCATTGGCCAGGTATTGGTACTTCGTGGCCTGCAGATGCTGTCGGAGACCACTGCAACTCGCCATGCCACAAAATAACATCTAGTGACACTTAAATCTCACCTGGAATGAGATACGAACCAGGCTAGTTCAGCACCACAACCCTGCGCTCTGCTGCTGAACCGCTCCAGTTCGTATGCAGATTCCTGCTGTGGACTGGACACCCGTTCAGTGTATGTCTCAGTGAAAACTTTCCCCTGTGGCCAACAATGTATTATACTAGCAGGTAAAGCTTTTCGTTTCTGTTTATAATAACATGGCAGTTTAGGACTGAACCCTGCTGTCATTAATTATCCAGTCATGAGAATGTGGCTGGAATTTAGGACCTGCTTGTTCAGTTGCAGTTTTTTCAGCTCTTTGTCCAAAGTGTCATTGTGGACGTTCAGCTCCTCGATCTTCTCCGTCAGGTCTCTCTCCACTGCTCCTGTCCTTTCGTTGTCTTTCCTCACACAGCGGATGTCGTGCTGCGAACAGGCAGGAAACGTTAACAAAACCCAGAGAGTGTGTGGCTTACAGGATCGCTTCTGCATCAGTCAGCCGTTCACCTGAAGCTTCTTGAGCTGGGCGCTGAGAGTAGCAGCAGTCTTCTTCTTCTCCGCAAGAGACTCGCTGAGCTCGGCGGTCCGTTTCTGTAATGCCTGCTTCTCCTCACTGTTCATGTTGCCTTTGCCCTGTAGGTGAGCCATTTTTCCTTCGATCAGCTTGATCTGAAATGTCTGAGGAAATAGAAAGCAGGGAGACACTCAGGAAAAGTGGAAAGAACAGTGGCCACACCTCCTATATTAGGATTGATTTAGTAGGACTGATGGACAATGGTAACGCCTCCTTAAACAGGACTGACAGGAACTAATAGTACTGATGGCCACTCCGCTGTCATTTGCTAGGACTGATGGAGGCCACACACCCGCTACTGGGTACTGATGCCTAGAGGCCACACCCTCTTTGACCAGAACTGGTGGATATAGGCCATATGCCCTTTAGTAGGACTGACACTGAGGTCACACCCCTTTTCCAGGAATGACACATAAGCCACACCCCCTTTTCTACGACTCCCGCAGAGGTCACACTCCCTTTACTAGGACTGACTCCTAGGGGCCACACCAGCTTTAACTAGGACTGATGGATAGAGGACTTCCATCACTAAAACTAACTGGGACACAGATCATTGAGCAGGTTTACAGAGGTCTAAATATTATCAGCTCGGGTGTATGTTTAGCAGTACCACTGTTTGGCATGTTCTGTATATCTTGCCTGGTTGTACATGATCTCCTCCTGCTTCAGAGTGTTCTGTTCCAGCTTCCTGAGCCGGTTGTCCAGGTTGGCTAAAGCTGTGCGGCTTCCCGAAATCTCCGCTATGGCGCTCTTCTCTTCTGCTCGGAGCATCTGCAGCTCCTGGCTCTTTTGGAACAGGAGCTCACGATGCCTGTGCAGCTGCGTATCGACCTCCTGCGTGCACACACACACACACACACACACACACAGTACAGTACAGTTGCAGACCAAGACCTGGGTCAACTCCTACACACCATTGTAAATACATTTCATAGGAGAATTAGTTTAAACAACTGGTGATAAAGACTTAAAAGTCAGAGGACTGCCAAAGAGACCAACCCTTCAACCTGAGTTCATTCACAGACAGATTGACCTCAACAAGGAGCTGTTAAGGATGAAGTGCTAACTTTGATGTGCTGTTCCTGGTCCCTGAGCAGCTGCTCCAGCTGTGCTGCTCCTTCCTCCACACTGAGTGCATCCTCAGTAGCAGCCTGGAGCTTCACCTCCAGTGCTGCATTGTAAAGCTGGCCGTCCTCCAGCCTGTGAATAGAGTAGCAAACAGTGAGTTTAGATTGATTAAGAAATATTTATTAATATATACGCTCACACATCTAAAGGTGCCTCTCGGATTTGCACTTAGAACAACACGTTATTCATTTGAGGATGGAATACTGCCCCCTGGCGTTCGTTACAGGCTCTTCCAGTGCTCGTACAGAGCAAAGGGTTTGGGTGGTAATGCATTGGTAACGTGTTAAGTAAATTACAATTACTGTGATTAACTTGATTAGGTCTCTGTCAAGCAACACTGCTTTGTCGTTTCGTTGGGAAGTTACGCTGAAACATAACAGGAAGATTCATCAGCATTACTTTGTCTTCTTATTCTTGATCTCCTTCTTCACGTCAGCTAAGCGTGACCTCATGGCCTCCACTTCTGTAGCGGTGCGATCCACAGTGCCCTTTAGGCTCTCCAGCTGCAGAACAACACCATCTTCATCATGTTAGCATTGGGTTAACGTTAACGAGTCCGTCCGTCTCCTGCTGTCCCGCTATCCAAACCAATAACCCACTATAACAATTTATGTGGGAAATAAATTTGGGGAAATCCAATCCTGCACCGCCTGATTGTGCATCAGTGTGAGGTAATTGATACAGATGTAGTCTCTGTATGGTATTTTGCTTCTACCTGCACCTTCCACTTTCTTCCCATCAATAAAAATATATCCACTTTTGAGTTGCTATATTGAATTTCAATATAAGAAATTCGCAAATATTTTACTCTTTATATTTGAATGTGATGTGCACACACGCACACACGCACACACGCACCGAGACAAATACTGATCACAAAAATTAGGGATATGTCCCTAATGAATTTATCCCCTAATTTCTGAGAGCACTGTACATACAGAGACACGTACCCAGACAAACAGATAATCAGACAGACATACAGACAGAAAAGTTAACTCGCGTGCACATGCATACAAAGGTAAGAAAACAAACGTGGCAGAGAGACAAACGCAAATACAAAAGCCCAACTGACAGACAGAGCAACATCGTTATCTTACAAACTTTAAGTAACCGATCAGTAACTGATCAAAGTGAACATTGGCTTTTCATTTAACCAATCATCAGTGGGCTTACCCGACAGTCCATAATATCTTTAATGAAGTTGAGCTTATTTAATCTTATCTCACATTCTGTACATTGCCATTGTTACTTGATAAGGCTTTAGATTTCTCCTAGTTCACTTATGGTTTGTTTGTATAAACTCATATGTTAGTTTAAATCATACCTCATCTTGCAGTCGGGCCCGGTTGTTCTCCTCTTCCTGGAACTGCTGCTGGAGCCGGATGGACTTGCGCTCGGCTGCAGAGATCTTCTTCTCGCACTCCTTGTTATTCTCGGTCTCTCTGGCCAGGAACTTCTGCTTCTCTTTTATGAGCGCTTTACGCTCTCGGATCACTAGGTTTACCTCGGCCAGAAGCTGAAAGAAGAGAAAGGGAAACGTCGTCCTAGTTGACTCACTTTTACATTAATAAAAAATAGGGGACATTTCATTATGGGATATTTCATTGTAAAAGATTCCCTTGTTTTTGTGAGCAGTATATTACTGATTTACTGCAGGTGATTTTCTGTAATTACGAATATTAACACTAAAAACGGTAAAGCATGGGACAGGTGACTGAGCTGCAGGACTTAAAGGCGCCAGAAGATGGCACTGTTGCTCTGGCAGTGGAGACAGGCTGGACAGACGCAAAGACGCTGCCTTAACTGAGAAGCTGCTGAAGATGGGACTTTTCATACAACCGCTCCATTGGGACGCATTTTCATTTGTGCTACACTCCAATTTTGTGTGAGAGTTGGGATCAACACGCAAAAAAAACACCCACACAAACAGACAGACACACCAGAACAAAAAACGTTGTACTTTACACACTTTACACGTAAGATGAGTTAAATCTTGTCATGATGTGAGGTGACGGCAAAAGGAATAGACATACAAGCGAGAGAACATTACGTGCCGCCACATATTGGCTGTTAGTGGTGTTCAGCCCAGCGACAGACACAGACACGACACTATTGAGATTCTGGAGGGGAGCGAGTGTCTGGGAGCCTCTGCAAGCGATGCGTAACCGACACCATACGCTCTGCATAGTAATGCAGATAAGAATTCATGCACATAAGCAGAAGTATTTAAGTGAATCAAGCAAATTTCTGCAGCGATTGTAATTAGATAAAAATCAGCAGGTACCACTGTAACTGTTTAACTGCTTCAATCATTACAAAGCTTTCTGCAAGCAAGTAAGCATCAGCCGTTCTGTCGTTCCAACATTGTTTCCAGCAGGTTTAGCAAGCACAGACTGACAAAATGGGATAATGGGTCGCCCTGTATCTGCTCAGCTCCCCCGATTTGAGATTTAAGGCCGAAAAAGAAGATGAATTTATTTTATAATGTGTAACAGAAACAGACCTCGTTACTCCTGTATGTGGCGAGTGTCAGTACCCTTTATGAGGGACACCCATAAAACCTTACCTGACCGACAAATACCTGAAGATACTGGACCACGGACCAGAAGGTTCAGGGTTCAAACCCCACCTCTTCCGAGCTGCCACTGGTGGATTCTTGAGCAAGGCCCTTAAACGCACAATTGCTGTAAGACTGTACCAATTGTAAGTGGCTCTGGGTAAGAGCGTCTGCTAAGTGCTGTAAATGTAAATGTGTCTCAGCACTGTTGAGCACTGCTTCACCAGAACGAAAATAGAATTTAAGATCTAAATCTTGTCTCTTAAATAAATCTCATTTTAGCGTCTGTTTGGTTATGTGTGAACACTTGGCCTACCAGTGCACTCTGCTGTACATCCTGGTCTCTCTTCCTCATCTGCTCGATGGTGATCTCCCACTGACCGATCAGCCCTTGCCTCTCCACGTGGGCCTGCCTTAACGACTCCACCGTCTTATCCAGGCCAATCTGCACTCAGCAGACCAAACACAGACAAAAAACTGCGGCTAAAGCCTGGATATTGGCTCTGAGACATGTTCCATTTTAAAAAAAAAACAACAACAACAAAAAAACAATAATAATCTTACATTGCTTACAAACGTCTGAGTGTCAACAAGAGATATAAGAAATAGCTATGGGCTAAGGAAAGGCTAACAAAAGGCTAGTAGGACACAAGATGCTAAGGACTAACATGGAGACGAGAAAACAAGGAGTTAAGAAGATACTAAAGATTAAAGGTAGCCAGTGGTTAAAACACTGTGCCTTGTGGGATACTTAGGTTAAAGTAATGTGGATCTGTGGTGCATTAGATGTGTGGTGCATTGTGGGTAATAATGTAGACCTCGGACTGAATTACAAAATGAGCGCTACCCCCAAACAGTACTACACAGGGAATAAGGAGCGAATTGGGACACAGTCCGAGTCGCCGTGTATAACGAATCCGGTGTGAATGAGGCTTTCTGTAAAGAGTGTGTTCTGTTCAACAGACCTGGGCTGTGATGGTCTCAGTCAGCTCGTTATCCAAGGCCTTTCTCTTCTGGCTAGCCTCCAGGGTTAGTCTGTCGATGCTCAGAGTCAGTTCCTGTATGGCATAAAAAAAATCCTGTTAAATAATTAGCAAATGAACTTCAGTCGAGAGCCACAGCGAAGGCATTACTGATGTGGTTGTGCATCACAGACCCTGAGTCCCCTGGAGAGGTGGAGATTTAGAAACAGACATCAGACAGAACGAACAGGAGCTCAGCCCTGACTCTGGACCTTTACCCCAGCAGAACAGGGTACATTTTGCAGGATAATCCCTCACCGGCCAGAGAAATGCCAGCATACAATCTCAAGACTCAACTCTAAACCAAAAGCACACTACCGCTCAGCCACACTGGTTAATATCCTGCCTTTGGCAAGATGACTCGGAGACTGTTTCTGCCTCACCAGGGGACTTTTGAGTCTGAATTCCTCAGGTCTGGGCAACAGGAGTCCATCCTACTGTGACAAATTTATGGCCACTCTAGGGCAAAGCGCAGCAGACGTGACAGACTTACTCGGATCCTGCTCTCGTCCTGCTGTGCATATTTAATAATAGCCATGGTGTCCTCGTCTTTGCGAGTCGATTCCTCGACCCAGACGTCCATGGTCTCCTGGTCCCAGTTCAGCTGATTCTTGAGCTCGTCCAGCTTCTGAGTAGCTTTGAACATGTTGTTCTGAAACGGCAAAAAAACTGCGTGGTTTAAAAGGATTTGGGTTTTCTTTGTTTGGGCTTCATGTAAGATCTGATCGTTCCTCCTCTGATTACTCCTGATACGTAAGGGAGGTGAACAAACGAGTTATAACCTCCTGCGAGTTCTTCTTCTCCCGCAGCGATCCCAGCTCACTTTGTAGCTGAGAAACGTCCTGACGCAGCCGTCCCACTTCTCTATCTGCCAAGGCCTTGAGATGCAGCTCAGACTCGCTCTCTTTTTCTCTGGCCCTGCACAGCGCCTGCACAGAGGGATTTCATTATATATTAGCCTAATTCAGGTTTAACAAACCAGTTATAAACCGACATATGACGTTGGAGGAAAAAAAACATCAAACAGGATTCACATGTTTATATGTATGTTATAAGCTTGGTAGAAAAACACACATTTTTGCTATGCTGTATATACACTGCTCACAGAAATTAAGGGCTATTTCATCATGGGATACTTCATTTTGGGGTATTTTTTAATTTTTGTGAGCAGTATACGTAAGACTTTGTGCTTAAATACACAATAGCATGTGCTGACATACAAAAAAGGGGAGATTTTAAAATGAATATGAAGTGAATTCCATAAGAACTGCTGGATAATCTGATCCTGTCCATACCCTGTCACTGTCAGGGTGTTTTGACAACCTCGGGTGACCCTACACCCTACTGAACACAATGTGGGGGCACTCTGATCCAGTTTGGCATGCTTCTGTTGAATTCATCCTAGTGAATATATCACTTGCTACTCAGTCACCATAACTGGGCTTAAATCTCATTTGTGTAATCAAACAACTTTCTTCGACTTTTCATTGGTTTTCTGATGATCTTGTATGAAATAAAATCACAAAAAAATCAGTTTTAAAAAATCTGTGTATGTGAGCAGTATGCTTGATATCACACACGATTCAATTTGAAAGGCATTTGCTCACAGTGAGAATTAAGCCGACAGTTTGAGGTTTATTTCTTTTTATTATTATTATTTTTTAGTTATCATTAGCTTATTTGCAAATCCACATCTCTGAAACACATCTTGTTCAATTCTGTTTTTTCAAATGTGTTCTCTTTTCCTCATGCCCTCATACTGACCTGGGTGTGAGAGAGCTCCTGTCGGACATTTTTGAGATGCTCAGTCATTGCGCTGATTCTCTCCTTGTTCCGACTGATTTTGTTTTCCACGCTGGCTTTCTCAGTTTGCTTTCTCTGGATCTGGAGAGTAAAACTGAGTTTATTTCAATTCCTTTTGACTAGCCCTCCATTTTATCCAGCACGTGGAGATTTCCACCGTCTCCTGAGACCTCAGTCACACAAACTGGGGTCACAGAACATCATAGGTATCAACGATTTGTGATGCAAAATGATCTAAACCCCGATACAGTGCAATGCTTCTTCGCTTACAGTTTACAACACTTTCGCTTCAAAACAGCGCTACGGGGCTCACTTCACTCCACCATGCTTCTCATTTGGTTTAAGGTTTTAACCAAATGAGAAGCATGGTGGAGGGAGCTCCACGGATTGTGTTAAATCAATTGGGAAAAGTCCAGAGGATTCACAACCCCCTGGTATGTTACATACAACACTACAGTCAAAAGGCAAAGGCTCTTACTACAGATAACAATATTTACTGTCTGACGTTCTGTATGCGCACGCGCAAAAACAGCCGTCCGGATACCGTTAACATTACAGGTAGAGTTTGGTCTCACGCGTTCACCGTTTTCCGTACACATTCTAGGAACTTCTGCAGTTTTTTTTTCAGTTATATAATACGGATAACGTTTGAGAAGCATTAGGGTTAATTTGCAGTAACAAATTGTTAATACTAGTATGGCGCCGTTAGACAGTCAGTGTTTCGTCGGACGACCCAAACAACGCTCACCTCGTCCTGCAAGGCTTTATTTTCAGAATTAGCCAAAGGAATGGCGAAGCGGGAGTTCCAACCGACCTCGGACAAAACCTCGGATAAAACCTGGCTAGCCATTTTGAATCAACTTAACCACCTAGCATACACTTCTCAGAGACGTTTAAGAAAGTCACGGACGCTCCCGTAGGTAAGGAAAGCTTTTATAGCTTACACGTCTCCTAGCAACGGTTTTGTTTGAGCACGCGCTCAGCTCAGCCAATAAGCGGCGCCAAAAACGTCTCTCATTTGTTTCGTGGGAAGAACAGGCGTTCCCCTACTAGTGCGCATGTGCGAAATGATAAGCGTGGTCCAGTTTCATTGGTTTTATTCACTGTACTATGCACACACACACACACACACACACACAAGTTGTTTCCCTGTAATTTATTGCACTTGGGGTGCATTTGCACGGGGCTAACAGGGTCATGCAGTGTCACTCAGAAAACAAATTACAAGAAAGAGCCCATTTGGAGAAATGGGTTCCCCTGCTGAATCAAAGCTAGAGTGCAGTAAAACGTATAAACATAAAAATACAGTATTTCTGTTATATCCTAACAATCGGTTTAGACATTAGTTGCAGTGAACAAAAATGTGTTTCCCCTCCTATATCGAAGAGTGCAGTAAAAAGTGTAAAAAAAATCGCCAAATTATTCACCATTCTATCATCAGTTTAGACCAAGGGTTACAGTGAACCAACTCACCTTTATACTGAGAATACAGGGGGGAACCCTTTGGATTGGATTTTACACAAATGCAGTCCCCTTTATATGTCAAATGCTAGACTGAAGCAAAAAGATGTTAAAAAAGGATAAACATTACTTTTTATTCACTGTAACCTTTTGCCTAAACAGATCAGTTTTACACATTTTACTGCATTCTAGCTACTGCACTCTATCTCAACTTTGGTGTTTAATAGGGTTTGATATCGTTTGCCTTTTCATTCATTCATTATCTTCTGTTTAATCCACACGCAGTCGCGGGCCAGCCGGTGTCCACCCGGAAACTCTGGGCACAAGGGCAGGAGAAATCCTAGACGGGATGCTTTAGAGACACCAGTTAACCTAACCTAACCTAACCTAGGCCGCTCCACGCTGGGATTGAACCCGGGACCTTCTTGCTGTGAAGCAGTGGTGCCACCCCACGAGGCCCCGTGCCGCCCAGTTTTCTTTTATCAATTCTAAAATGGTGAGAAATGTGCCAAATGTTTGGGTAAAAAGGATATATTTTGGACTTGAAAAGTAATCTTTTTTCTTCCCGTTGAAATCGGTACTGCTCATAAAAATGAATTAAATATCCCCTAATTTTTTCATGCTTAATGTAATAAAGCAGTGACGTAGTCACACCAAACTTTGCTCGGTTACCGCTTGTAATATGGTGCAGTGCTCCATACTTGCTCTGTATCATGCAGCTGCCTTGATGTTTTGCCATAATGCTGCCTTTACAACAGATCAGCTTTCTACCCCGAATGCATTCATCCTTTTTTCATTCTCTCTTAAAGTGGAACCAATCGTGCATTAATGCTCTAGCGGATCACATGCCTTCTTAATACAGGTATATAGCTCTGAACAAACTGCAGTACTTAAAGCATGAAATGGAACCGATAAGTGGAATCGAAATTCCAGTATAATTTACCGGTACCTGGTTCGTGGAATTGATACACATCCCTCGTGTTTAATAGGATAATCGAACACAGTGTGTCCTACAATAAATTACTGTTTAATTTCAAACGGTCACTCATAATTCCAAACGGCAGAACATATGAAATATACTCAGTCACTACCGATCACGTTTAATCAAACCAAACAAGCAATGTCAAATCATTTTGTCAACAGCAACGGAAAACATACCAGAAGTCACAATAAAACTAACCAAACCGGATGTATCTGTTCTCGTTTCACCCCCTAAAAAAAGATACAATCAAAGCTCGGCATCTCAGACGTTTCATAAAAACCAAAGAAAATTCAAAGCAGGAATGCACATGGACTATTAAAAGTAAGATTTAATGACTAATGGCGTTTGACATGATGGACTTTCACCAACCGAGCCCCGGCTCTGGACCATAAACGGCGGGTCCGAGTGTCTGTCGCGTTGTTTATAGTCCTTGCCCGGCTTGTACTGGAGAAAAACACGATGTCTCAGAGCTGGACCTGGACTCGGTCGACTCAAACGTGGCACACATCCATTGTTTCCAAAAAGAAGCCCAAACCACCGCTAGATGACTGAAAGAGGAGACGCATCTTCGAATGTCTTTGTACACACGTAAACGTCTCGATCCTGAGCGTTGGAAAAGGCAATAAAGATCTCAGTTCGGTCCTCCAGGAGCTGGAGCTATATTCATGAGGTCCGGGGACGGCCTCAAACGGCCGTGCTTTTGGTCCCGATGTGAGGCCGGGCGAACTCTACAAAGTCGTCAATGAGCACTGGCCACGCTCCTGAAACACAGGAAACAAAGTTACAGGCAAGATCTGGTCAAAATATATTATATACGAGCACTCGTTCACTCTTCTGAGAAGGCTTTCACTAGGCTTTGGTCCACAATCCATACAGTTCAACTTCACAATCATTAAAATAAGCATCTATATTATTCAAATGAACGTTCTTTGGTTGAACGTGTCACTTTTTCCTAATGTTTAGTATGCATGCTGCTCACGAAAAGGGGGGGGTATTCCAAAATGATTATGCAGCGATTTAAAAAAAAAAAAAAAAAAAAAAAAGCGTTTGATTTTATTTTATTAAAAAAAACC
>JAUZST010002405.1:0-18075 GCA_034779995.1 Parotocinclus haroldoi | reverse complement strand
AGTGGAAAGGAAAAACTCCCTAAAATGGTAGGAAGAAACCTCGGGAGGACCAAGACTCAACAGGGGACCCGTCCTCCGCGGCCTAGATGTTAATTAAATAAATACTAACTGTATATTAAGTCATAGGAAATTAGTTTAAAATAAATAACAATTTATTAATAAAAAAATAAATTAGTATTAGAAAAAAACTATAAAATAATTCAAATTATAAAACAAAATTGATTATGTAATGAGTCATTAGAGGGAGGTCCTTGAAGGCACATCGTCTCTGAACGTGTCAAAGTGTCTTTGAACGTGACGTTGTTGTTGATGCTAGACAGGCTTGATTGAGCATTTCAGAAATTGTTGATCTCCTGGGATTTTCATTCAAAGCAATGTCTAGCGTTTAGAGGGAATGGTCCAAGAAAGAAAAAATATCAAGTGAGCATCAGATCTCTGCGTGAAATTGCCTTTTTGATGCCAGAGGTTAGAAGATAATGGCGAGACTGGTTCAAGCTGGCAACAGAAAGACAACAGTAACTCAAAATTAACCACTCGTTAAAGCCCAGATATGCTGAAGAGCATTTCTGAACACACAACACGCACATGGGATACAACAACAGAAGCACAAACCAGGTGCCACTCCTGTCAGCTAAGAACAGGCAACTGAGGCTACAGTTTACATGGAATCACCACACCACCGTGTGATGGCGCCTCTCAAATTTCTGCAGTGGCATTCAGATGTTAGGGTCAGAACTTAACGACATCCTGTCTTGAATGAGCGGTTCAGGCTTGTGCTGGTGGTGTAATGACGTAAGGGATATTTTCTTGTCACGCTTTTGGCCCCTTTACAATAATTGGTGGCAAAGGAGGAGATTTACATCAGCGATGTCCGTCCGACAGATCAACAGCAACTACATTTTGCATTCTGCTTTCAATTCAGTACGGACCAAAATGAGAAATGCGAAATGTTTCCAGCACCTTGTCGTATCTATGTCATGAATAATTAAAGAAGGTCTGAAGACAAAGGGGGTCCAACCCAGTACTAACAAGGTATAGTAACCCAATACAGGGGCTGATGAGTGTGTATACAAACCTGCCATATTCACTCACTGCATATACATATACACACTTACCTGCTTTACACACTCACAATGACTCAACACAGCCCTATACACACACTACATATACTGTATTACTTTATTATGAAATATACACATACACACAATACATAAACTCACCGGGCATACTATACTGCTCACAAAAACTAGGGGATGTTTCATTTTGAGGGGATATCATTTTTGTGAGCAGTGTAAATAAACACACACTCACTGTGCTCAGGCGCACACTTTCACTGCCATGGTATCACTGTCACACACGGTCACTCATTCTCACAGTCACAGTCAACTTACTATACAGACTCACTGCACACACGCCATTATTAGGGCTTACATTCAGAACTGCATTACACTGGACTCGTTATCAGACCGTCTTATTAAGGATCATACAATGTAATTGCTCTTCTATCTCTCTCCTTTTCCATGTGCATGCATATGTGTGTGTGTGTATGTGTGTTGTGTGCGTGTGTGTGTGAAGACAGGTTGAAAGGTTAGGCTGTTCTCGCTTGACTTGTGAAGATGCCGTTTCATTAAATCTCACCTTGACTAAATAGAGCAGATGAACCTGTGCTTGAGACGCACCAAATTAAAGTCGTTAATGACCTTCATTCAGACTTTTTCATTTACTCGCTCGCTTTTTCTCTCTCTCTCAACCTCTTGACCTCCTCTCACCACACATATGGTATTAATATTCCTTTCATCATCCTGTCGCTGATGGACTGAGATCGACTTCAGCGAGCCACAATTGCTCTGTCTGTCTCTCGTTCTCTCTCTCCCTCCTGGTCCTTTATTCTTTTGCTCGTTTTGTGTGTTGATTGACAGCAGGGGTTCCTCCTGACCCATATTAGCATCTGCTTCGTGACCCAGATATAGTGTGTAACGAGCAGCTCGGCCACTCTCGGAGCGCTCTCAGTCCTCTGCTTTTCATCTCGGTGATGGCTGGGTAGATGAATGGATGATGGGAGGAATGGATGATGGGAGGGATGGATGGATGGAGGGACGCAGCGGCGCTGATAGAGTTTATGTCCCAAGGGTATGGCCTATCTGGGACCTCAGAGATGAGTGTTCCCCTCCGGACTCTTCTTCTATGTATGTGTGTGTGTGTGTGTTGTGTGTGAGTGAGTGAGAGTAAGTGTGTTGCATCACTGTTCGTGGCATTGAGATGACAGGTTGAGGAAAAGGCCTTTGATGGATCTGATGGTGCAAATCCTCCTCCATTCATCATTTGTTCTCACCTGCTAATGTTTTTAAGGTGGACGATCCGTATCGAGCCAGCGGCAGCGAAAAACGTGTGTGGGGCTGTCTTTTTATATTCTTATATATTATCTGACATCTGTGACTGGAAACTGGGTGTGGGCAGAGGGGACGTCCTGGACATGTCACTCCATTGCAGGGTTCTGGAAATGCACCACACAACCTTCAGGTTGCAAGTCCATCCCATGGTTTTAACCCAGGCCTTCAGGAACCGCCATATCCAGCGGCTGTCTTACCACCGAACCACTGAAGGCATTCAGTCTATAAGTGCTGCACTAAAATGAACATTGTTGGCTAAGCCTGAAACGAAAGGTAAAACTAAACGGTTCATTTGCGCTTTTTTAATTTGCAGTTTTTCTTTGAGGCATTTGAACAATAGGCAATAAAACAAATGATCATTGGTACGTTCTTACAGATCACTCACCTAATGACTCTGCCGACATTTTCGTCGTCAATCTGCTGCTTAAACTGTATAGCTCAGGAAATCGGAGAAGCAAACAGCGTTTTTAGTGACTTTTACATTTTTATTATCCTTCAATTTATTTGAAGAGTGCTATTCAGACTGTCTCAATCTCCACCACGCCCCCTTCCCAGCCCTTCTCTGCTATTGATCTCATTCTTGCTCCTCTCTGTTCCTTAATCACATCCTTTTGGTATTTAAACCCTGGTTCTTGAAGCATCCGGGCAAAGTCATATGCATGGGCTTTAAATAGTATCTTTAATTGAGAGTGTGCTGACAGCAAAATTTGTGAGGAGAACGACACTCTAAAGCTTGAAACCATGCTTCATGTGCAGAGATACTAAAGATGCACTGATTGCAATTTTCTTGGTTGATTTTAAGCATATGACCGGTCGATTCCATTTTTTACCAATTTGGCCTTTTTTGTCTAAATGAATAATTTTTTTTTTTTATACAAAAACTTTTTGTCATTCATCTTGCTTATATTCACACATCCTAAGTCCGTATGGTTTAATCATAGCCCATAAAATCATAAAAACCCTGATGCTTGCCATCGAATCCTGCTTTCCTGTTCTCGCGTCATGGCGATCCGGTAACGGCACGTTTGCTTGTGAAAGAGTGGAGATTTTTATATCGGTGTGTGCTGTAATGCAGTCTGACATGTTTTGATGCGTTTCATTTTCTTCCTCTGAATAGCAGGAAGACAGTCAGCGTCTCGTACACAACGCATCCTATCCCAAACGGTGCAGACCCCCGGGACTCTCACCTCTCATTCTCTCTCTGTCTTCTGCTTTCTCGTTCCTTTTTCTCTCGAGATGTGAATCCTGGCTTTGAATCGATAAAAAAACACACAAACATGGTTTGTTTCTGCTCTGAGATATTAATGCAGCTCCAAATATGAGCAGCTTACTTTAGGGGAGGGACCTCGTGCACAGAGGTACCATTAGTACCATTATTTGTGATGAATGTAGTATTAGGCATGAGAGTAAATAGTGCTGTTTGAAAGTATGTTGCACCTTATTCATTGTACACTGGTTTTAGCCACTGCAAAAAAATCAAGGAATTTCAAGGAATTACCAGATACATTAAAGGCTATATGATAAGGCAGAGAGGGCACAGTATTTATATTGTATCGTACATCCAATGAAATATTCATAATATAGATGGATGGATGGATGGATGGATGAATAGATGAATAATAGATGGATGGATGGATGGATGGATGGATGGATGAATAGATGAATAATAGATGGATGGATGGATGGGTGGGTGGGTGGGTGGATGGATGGATGAATAGATGAATAATAGATGGATGGATAGATGGATGGATGGATGGGTGGGTGGGTGGGTGGGTGGATGGATGGATAGATAGGTAGATAGGCAGATGGATGGATACATCGATGGATATATGGATGGATGGATGAATAGATGGAATAATAGATGGATGGATGGATGAATAGACAGATGGATAGATGGCTGGATAGATAGGTAGATACGTAGATGGATGGATAGACGGATGGATAGATGGGCGGGTGGGTGGATGGATGGATTAATGGATCGATAGATGGGTGGATAGATGGGTGGATAGATGGATGGATAGATAGGTAGATACGTAGATGGATGGATAGACGGATGGATAGATGGGCGGGTGGGTGGGTGGATGGATGGATTAATGGATCGATAGATGGGTGGATAGATGGGTGAGTGGGTGGGTGGATGGATGGATTGATGGATCGATAGATGGGTGAATAGATGGGTGGGTGGGTGGATGAATAGATGGAATAATAGATGGATGGATGGGTGGGTGAATGGATGGATGGATGGATGGATGGATGGATGGATGGATGGATGGATGGATGGATACGTGGATGGATGGATGGATGGATGGATGGATACGTGGATGGATAGATGGATGGATGGATGAATAGGTAGATGGATGGATGGATGGATACATGGATGGATGGATAGAGGGACAGATTGATACATGGATTGGGCAGTGGTTTGTAAAAAATAGCAACAATACTTTTATGGAAAATCTGAAGATCCTCAGGGAAAGTTATTCCTATTCACTCTATCTGTGCGGTGGATACCCCTAGGTGGCTCATTCAGCTTATGGAAATTACTATGCAGGCCATGTTCTCAGGTTCAAACCTGAAAGCTTCCAACTATTTAAAATTATGGGTGCGCGATCAATGTCACATTTTTTTTGAGCCGCATCATAGACCATGCAATTATCACAGTTAGTTTTCATGTTGGTTTTTAAGACTATTTTGCAACTGAATGTAGCTATATAAAAGAACATAAATTTCTAGGTATAACAATGAACTCTGTCCACAATTTGATTCAGTTCAACACTGGGCCTGTTTGACGGATTTCTTATCATTCTCAAATCTCAATCTTAAATAACAGTGATTTCTTTCTTGTTTCTGAAGAATAGTACTGTGTTAATAATGATATGTACCTAATATTATGGACTTTTCTTCATATGAAAATATAAGCAAACAGAAATTTTAAATGCATGTGGGCGCATGAAGTATGATTACACTAGATGGTGTGAAAAAAAAGGAAAGCATGTGACATTGTTCACCTGTACGTTACACCCTTTTAAATATCAGAAGTCACTTACAATAATAGAAACATTTAAATCATTTTAAAAAGCCCATGTTCAAAAAGCAACATTTTGTAGAGCAAAAAAAATAAGGTACTCAACTACAGCTAGATCATAAATCATTCGTTTTGAATTCCGTTAGTTCTTTGCACTTTGTGTGCATTAGAGGAATTACAGCGAAAGAAAATATTTTGCGACTTGTTAAGCAGGGACACGGGTCGACTGTTTATAAAAAGCCATGTTAAACCCTTGTTCTTGAACATTTTGTTGGATATTCATGGCCAAGTGAATGACACCCCATCAGTGATCTTCTGTCTTTGTTACTGTTTGATTTAGGATGTTGCCTGCACTGTCAGGCTTTCACTGACTCTTTGCAGCGCTTCCATTAAAGGCACTGAACAGAAGTACCAATCTTATCTTTACATAGTTTAGAATTTGTTGTTACAGGCACCTTCGTGTCTTTAGTCATGCTGCTCTTTTGCCAAATAAGCAGGTTCTAAGTATCCACCCAATTTTGGCTGTTATTGGTTTTATTTGTGTGTCTGTCAGTATAGACGTGAGCTGAATTGGTGAATGTCTGGTTGCGAAAACAGCTTGGGGTGTCCAGGTCAGGTTTTTAATTGTATTTAGTATGGGGTTTTCTTGTGAGCTCCCGGTTAAGGCAGATTGAGAAGACTTTTAAAGAGCTGACAGTAGCCATATCGTCCAGTGGGACTGTGCTGACCTAGGACACTGGACTATGGAACAGAAGGTCCAGGGTTCAAATCCCACCTCTGTCAAGCTGCCACAGTTGGGTCCTTGAGCTATCTATAGACAGAACTTAGATTGTTATGATGTTTTGGTTGTTTCACTTTAAGGATTTGTGAGTGTATAGCTTTATTATCAGCTTGTGTCCTAGCTTGTATGATTCTGTGTGAGTGGAAGGAATTGTGCAAATTTTGAAATCCGAACATCTAACTGAAAAGGTATGTGCCCCAGTAGAGCGCCTCCTGTTGGTTATGTATTTATCTTTGCGATTTATTCAATGGTATGTATTTCTTACTCTTAGAGCATTCTGCTTTTTGCAGTCAGACAGGCCTCTGTACTCAATCCAGGCATTTTTGGCAAACATTGTTTTAGTTTCTGGTCGGGCCACGAGTCACGTGAATGGCGTGTTTGAGCAGCGAGCGGTCCCCCAGGCTTTTGCGTGATGTTTTAATGAGCGCTGGAAGCTCGCAAGGCTTCGGTGCTGCGCGCGCCGCTGCATTTCCTTAAACTGCCAAGTAAGAGGCCCATTAATAATGCAGCTCATTAATGTGTGTAATTAATCGGGAGCGGTGTAACGGGAAGAGCGGGCCGGGTGGGGGAGCTCGGGGAGCCAGGCTGAATCCCGCTGAGAGAGAGGGAGGGAAGGAAAGGGAAAGAGAGGCTGCAGAGCGCCACACGCCGCCAACTAATGCATTATTTATCTATCCGCAAGAGAGAGAGGGCCGAGGAAAATGAAAAGAGAGAGGCAGAGGGAGCGAGAGACTCGGGTACGGGCCGAGTCACTGCTGGCATGCTTCGAGACATTTGTAGGCAATGCAGCCAATCAGGAATGCAGCGGAGGAGCGCTGGCTGAACTCTGTGTGTGTGTGTGTGTGTGTGTGTGTGTGTGTGTGCGCGTGTTTAATAATGAATGTTTGAGACTGTGTTCCATTGTGCCATCGCAGTGTTGCTTCGCAAAGGTCAGTGTCTTGGCAGGAAAATCCTGCCCCTTGTTCTTTGAGTTGACAAAACCTGACTGGTCCAAAAGGCTCTCACTCTCCCACACACACACATCTGGCTCACGTCCTTATGTAGACCATCTACAAAAAAACATTTCTGACATTTCTCTTGCTTTTATTATACGTGACATTTTGAGCTGATGTACTGAAGTTGCGTCAGAATCAGAACTGGTATAATGGGCGAGTAAAAATGGGCAATATTCGGTCACATGATATCTGAAATGTGTTACATAGACACAATATATAAAAGTATCACATCACGATGTCGTGCGCAACATTCTTTCCTCTTCAGTAAGCTCTCTATCCTGGTAAGGATCATGAGGTCTGGATCCTATCCCAGAAACTCTTGGCATAATGTGGGAATACATCCTGGATACGACGCCAGTCCTCTGCAGGACATCACACACTCAGCCATTTACAATTACTCAGAGTAGCCAATACACCTACATGTTTATTTAGGATAGAGTTGAAGTAAACAGACATAGGCAAAGCATGCTGAAAGTAATTAGGGTTGACTCTATATCTTATTATCTAAAATTCTATATAAAAGAAGGTGCTTCTCGGTTTACAGTAGTTGAAGTTGAATATATAGTAGAACAAGGAGTTTAATCTGTGTCGCATTTATTGAAGTGTAGACTAACTTAAACATGCTTAAAGCACTTACTTTACTCCACAGATGGGCAAAACGGTTAATAAAGTGATCTTCTAAATGTTTTTGTTATTGTTAGTCTTTGATTCAGCACTATTTCTGGCTGTTGCACCTACACACAGTGCTTGTGCTATCTGGCTTTCAGTGTACTCTTTGAGGTACTCCTATTCAGGGCGGACATGCCATGGCATCTTTTAGAAGCAAGTGTTTAGTGTGTTGTGTCTGCTGGGTAATTTTCATATAAATTATGATGAATTCAACTTAATATACACGTGCTCCCTGTTTATGATCATGCTGAGTGTACTGGAAAACAAGGTTTCTGTGAAGGTGTGTTTATGTGCCGTATCAGATAACTCTTCAAATGTTGATCTATTAACATCAGGGGTTCTGATGGCACATAGGTCTGGGACACAGGGAGATGCACTGGCAGACCATTCTGGGTACTTGCCCTTATAAAGCAAGGGTAAATAGAGACGTAAATAAAGGAATACATGTATTTTGATTGAGCCTGTATTTTGTTTTCCCCACATCTGCACGGGTTTGGATCCAAGATATGCATTAGGTATTAGAAACTGAGGACAGAAAATGGGTAGATTTTTGCCTACAGCAGTTTCGGGGTTGCCAGATTGGAAGAGCTCTTGGAAAATTGATTGCGAAAGTTCAAGAGTTTTATTGTCATATACAGGGCAGAAGAGGCAGTTACAGTGTGCAATGAAATTCTTACTTTGCTGTTCTTCCATTCTCCGAATATAATTGAAATAAATAAAAATGAACATTAAAATTAAAATAAAGAAATTACAAGTGCAATTAAAATAAAATTCAAATTACACATTCATATGTGCAAAAGCGCTGCCATTGTCAACTACAAAACTACAAACTACAAACTGCAAAATTGATAAATTAGAGATTGTTTTTATGTTTTAAATGATTTAGAGAACACAACTTATTAATTAGATTAAGTAGACACATTTGTACTTTTTCTTGTCTTGGACCTCCCGAGGTTTATTTCTTTATTTCAGGCAGTTTTTACTTGCCACTGTTTCTCTATGCTTGCTCAGTTTGCGACTGGATATTAGAAGAAAGCCCCAAATTGTAAAGTGGCTTCGAGACAATTGTAAAACTCTAAGATTGCCAGTGTTGGGACTTAAAAACTGGACCTTCTGGTTAGTAATCTGGTATGCGTACCACTGGCTAACATGTCAACCTCGTGCTTCTACCATACTTCCATAGGTGATACTTGAATATGCTGAGCATAAAGGTTCGTTTTGCTTTGCGTTTCTGTCAGCATTTCCTTCTTTCGGTCATATTTGGCTGCAGATCTTTAGCGATAGAAATTTCAGTCCTTAAAATAAATTGCACATGCACACTTGATGGAGCCGTTAACAACTGAAGCAGCTCATAATTAGGATTTGTGATGAACTTGGAGCTCATTCGCTAATGAACCAGTAGAAGCTTATTCAGCAAACGAGTTTATTCACTAATCGCTAATGCACTTGGAGCACATTCAGTAATGTGGGTGTGACGCGCAGCACATGGCTGAGGGCGGCGCAGACAAACAGATGTGCTGTCTCTTTTGTTGTAGATTGTAATGAGACAAAAGCATTAGTCGGCTGTAAATGATGAGGTGAGCCTTTTCTCCTAAAGTGCAATTTTTCATCGATGGATGGTGCAGCCTTTGCTACAGACAACAGGAGATGCAGCAGATCAGCAGTGTGTAGTGATGTCCCCCAACTACCCCCCCTCCCCCCCCCCCCCACACACACACACACTCCCGCCCCGCCCCGCTCTGCTGCTGCCACTCGCCCGTCGCTCCTCTGCTGCTCCAGATGTGCTGTAATTTACTGCGACTTGGCTAATCAGAGTAATTAAGGATTAATTACTGTTAATCACTTTTACATAAACTTGTTGGCGATGAGAGAGCGACGCTCTATGAAATATGCCACACAAGCACACACAGATGGAACGAAGGCTGGGGGGAAGGAATACAGAGAGAGAGAGGGGGAAGCCTGGCACCTTTTCCTGGGCTAAATTTCCCATGAGTTTGTTCCAGCTTCCCAAACAACACAGCCTCCACCGAATGCCTTTGAGTACAAAGAATAAACACTCCAACAGCGTTTCCACCTGGGCACACGTTGGCACCGAGTAGCGACGCTCACTTCCTGAGCGTGGTCAGATCATCATGCTCAATAGAGCCTAACCAACATGAACACATTTTCTAAACAGCAATAAAAGGACTAATAAACACGACACCTTTGTCACGGCTGTGCTGCTGTAAATCGAATTGGGGTCTTAAAGATTGTTGTTAAGATAATAGAAAAAAAAAACATAGCAAATGTCTTTTTAAGTTAGGTGTATGGTACATGCCTAAATTTAAAATCTAAAAGCCTAAAATATGTTAAGGCATGCAAAGACTGGACTGAAATTCGATACAAGATCTGTTTAGGTCCAGTCATTGACAATATGTTACACATGTTTATTATACCATTGCTAAAACAAGAATCTAATGGTGGCCAAAGACTTTTTTTCCCGGTACTGTACATTAACATTTATGTCATATATCAAATGCCCTTATGCAGAGCGACTTACAATTCATACAGTCTTATAATCCAAGCAATTGTGGGTTAAGGGCCTTGCTCAGGGACCCAACTATTGCAAGGGTGGGATATGAACCCTGGACCTTCTGGTCCATAGTCCAGCACCTTAACCACTAGGCCACAACAGTCCCATGTTACATATTGTACAGGAGAATGAGTTCAACAATTCAAAACCATACCCTGTTCTGGAGACTCTGGTGGATTGGTAGTTAAGATACTGAACTATAGAGAAGGTCTATGGTTCAAATCCGGCCCTTAACACATAATTGTTTGGAGTGTATGATTGTAAGTCACTCTGAATAAGGACAACCGCTAAAAAACTAAATGTAAATGTTTTATTTACTGTAAAATAGCACAATTTGTATTGTCTATAGAGCCATAGTGTCACTAAGACCTGGCAACACGAATAGACAGCGGACAAAGGTCTTTGTTTGCATGTCTGGGACCTCTTGACGGCAACATATGGGATATGTCTACGCTGTACTTGTAGCTGAAGCACATTTACATTTCTTAATCTACCTGATGACTTTATCCAAAGTGACTTTCAACTGAAGCAAGTTTATAGTATGGCACAAGCAACATGATATGTAATATGTCTTTAAAGCTAGCAGTATTGCTTTTCAGTAACAGTCATTTTGTACCATGAATTAGTTTTTATTTACTGTACAGGTTTCCGTGATAGGTTCTGCGAAACTGCACCTTATTCCATCTGGACGTTGTCTGAGCACCATATCATACTGCAGCGTTATATGGGATGCTCTGGTGTACCAGAATTGACTAAATTGCCAAGACACTGCATTGTTTCCCATAAATTGATTTAGTTTATATCACCACCACATACTGATTTTCTATTTTAACTACTTCAGATAAGGGATAGGTAAAATCTCACTGTAGAGCTGCCCCTAGTGCACTGACTCTGAAGTGTTGCACATGTAACCGTGGTGTGCTCCACTGCAAAGTTGCACTTTTTAAAGATGCAGCAAAAGAAAAAATCTTACAAACAAATCCTAAGCTGTTGTTTGCCATGTAATTGAATGTTAAGACCGGATTGTCATCGCAGCACGGGCTAAATTGTTTCAGATTGTTTTTTATGGTGATGCTGTGTGTGTTTCATAAAACTTTGTGTTTAATTAACTGTTCTGCACCAGAGGCAGCTCTGTTACATTTATCATCACTGCTGCTGTAATCCAATAGCTGAAGGACAATATATGGGAACGGACATTGTCCAAATGGACGTCATGCGACGCTTCAGGCTATATATGGGACGTTGAGATTAGTTACTGGTTTATAGTCTGTATATAGTGTACTGGTATATAGTATGTACGCAATACACAAACCTTTGTTGCACTGGTCATGCATAAATGCAAATTAGCTGAATTGTGTTCACTGCTGTTTACTGCTGTCACAAATTCTGTTATTTCCTTCACACTATGACCTTCGGCATTCCCAAATGCAACCTCTCATTTTTGCCAATCATTAACATCTGATTTGTGAACAATTTTCTACACATTGAATGGGACATACACTACACTGTACAGTGGAGCCTTGAAGCCTGACGTTCCTACTAACTTAAACATGCAAGGGGAGTATATATAGTATGCCTGGAGCCTGCCAGCACACCACTTCATCGGAGCATTGTTTGGACACACAGCTGGACCATCATGTTCTCCAACATCATGGCTCTCCAACAATTCCAGCAGCTGGCTTTTACCACTGGGCCACTGGAGCGTATGGTATTACTTGATAATGATTCTTTTTTAGATTAAATTACTTGAATTAAACATTAGCTTTTCATTTTTTTTTTCTGTGTTGGACTCTTACACTTCTTTGCCAGGTGTGACACTAATTGTGGAAGGGACTGATGAGAAATATGAAAGGCATTTTTGATGCTAGTGAAGGATCCATAATTATAATCTGTATCCCACATGGAGTGTTCATTCCTCTCTTAACACTATCATTTGTGGGCAGTCTATATAGACTATCATTTCAATTACATCTAAAACAAATTAATTACCCTTCCTTATATGCTGTGCTTAGTCCAGTGCGAACAGCAAATTCCTTCATCTAAATCCAATAACATTCCATCACAAAGCACACAATATACTGGCTCACACATGCTTGATTTAATAAAAGTCCATAATAAAAAGAGTATTTAGCATTTAAAGAAATATTGTTCTTTGAGTCGTGAAACCTTAAGTGGCCCTCTGTAAGAGAAACTGCGACGATACGTTGTTATTCCATTAAGACAAGATAAGACAATAATGGTATTGAATTATTTAAAATGAATACATGCATTTGGTTGATGTTTATATACTAAATACGTAAGTGTAAATGTAAACGTCCATTCATTGGCTGTTTAGAGCTTTTTAATACAAAACCTACTTATTTAAGTAGGACCAAGCAAAAAAACCCTAACTGGTCATTAGCAATAATATATTTTAGTTGCCATTTTTAAGAAATTTATAAGAACCAATATAGTATAAATATTACATATTATGGGTAAATATGTTTATATTTGTGTATATGCAATTTTTCCAACTAGTATTGGCGTAATAATGAGTCAAAAAGAAATAAGAAATTCACCTTCTGTTGAATTGGTAGCTTTTAAGTAGTAATCCATGTCTTCCTGTTTTACTGGGGTAAATAAATGAGGTGACACACAGAGGTCAAAATCTCTTAGTCATTTTTCAAAATACGAGAGAAAAGAGAACACAGTTCAAAGAAGAGAAAGTATGTTGACCTTCAAAGAATAAGCAATCGCTGCTCTTTTCTAAATGCCCATTGCCCTTACAGATAGGGCAAATAATTAAGAAGTTCCAGTCATCTGGTACTGTGACAAACTTGCCTGGACATGGATCCAGCCTTAACACCCAACCCCCAGAACCCCCCACAACTCCAATTGCCTAAGCACCAAGCTTGGCTACATAATCTTTGAAAGGATTTGCCTTTCAAAGCCTTTCTAATACAATTATCAAATTACCAAAAATGTAAATGTGAAGCCAAAGTTTGCTTCTCGGATTGGAATTATGCGTCACGGTCAGATGAAATGAAAATTAAGGGTCTGGTGACAGGTCTGTGATTGCGTTCCAAATGTATTCATATATGTGAACTGTATAATATATAATATTATAATAAGATAATACGCATTGGACTAGAAAGCTGATAAGAGTGGCAGAGGGTGCAGGGTGAACATCATATTTGGGTCCAGATGACCTGCTGGGTTTTTTTCCCCTAAAACACACTGATGGGGAGAAGGACTGCAGTGTCAGCAGGAGTGTGTGTATCTGTACTGACTGTCCACCCTGTCCTGTCTTTGTGTGTGTATGTGTGGTGTCTCCAGTCCACCCCCTGCTGTGTGTCCTGCTTTCGGAGGCTGTCATACTCACTCCGTAGAGAAAAAGAGCCGGAGGGTAGCTTTTAATGACACGCAGGCAGTTGTGGCCTTGGGGAGGCAGTGCTCACTACGCTAATGCGGCTACATTTATTTCACATTACCCTGCACAGCCCAGCACGGCACCGGCCTGCATGTTTACTCACTACACACACACACACACACACATATATATATGTATATAACACAAATAATGATACATACTCTTTATTAGCACAACTTGGTGACCTGTTTATACACTGACTGGTACCTATAACTGGGGAGGGTCTGAATATGAAATACCAATTAAACGAGTGGGCCGTCCTTCTTCTGAATTAATTATTTAGTTATAAAAATCAAAAACCCAAACACCAGTATTGTATTCTTATTTTTGATATTTGAGTAGTTGTTTTGTAGGCTTTAGTTGCCGTGTCATTTGGTGTTGGCTTTTTGCTTTGTTGAAATTGAAATTTTTTAATTAAAAAATACATTTATTTATTTTGTTTTTTAATTTGGCATGTGACATTATTAATTACATTCAGTTTTTATATTATGATTTTATTTTACTTTGTAAGTAAGACATTCTTGGCTATCTTATTCTACTCCTGTCTGTGTCTTTCGGTCATCACACAGACATGTGCAGTTGTATCACGGCGTTAATTCGTTTCCTCGAGTGAATTCGGCAATTATTATTATATTTTCATAAGAAATAAAGAAAAGTCCGTTCCAGATCCTGAGAAAATCCACACATTTGCTTAATTTTACTATTAAAACAAACTTTCAGTTTCAGTCAACATCTAGGCCACCCAAGCAGGGCGGGTCCCTTTTTGAGTCTTGGTCCTCCCAAGGTTGCTTCCGTTCAGGGAGTTTTTCCTTTCCACTGTCGCCCTCGGCTTGCTCAGTTTGGGATTGGCCTTTAAAGATATATATTGTAAAGCTGCTTTGAGACAATGCTCCATTGTAAAACGCCCTATATAGAGGAATTTGACTTTGAATCTGATTTAGAATTGGGATATATGCCATCAGAAGTTCAGTGTGTGAGGACCTGAGGAGTTTACCTCGTCGTTTCTGTATCATTTCAGAGCCGATTACACATACACAATAGCAATTACATGAACCTGTAGTTTGCCTCAATTATTAACCTATAGCTAAGCTTACTGCAGCCAGTGTTCTACAGAATTGAGTTCCTGTTTTCTGTTTGGTTGGCTCTTATGACTAACCTTTTCATTACCCCTGAAGGCTTATTTGAACTGGACTGTACTGAATCCTCAATCCTCAATCCTGAAATCATGAATCAAGTTTCAACTGAAACGATTCTCTCGACTCGACGTTCGAATACTAAGGAAGCGATCAGTTTTTATAGTCAAAAGTAGTGATGAGCAGGGTTAAAACATGAAAAAAGTGTATTTATTCATTATTCCATCCATTATCTTTTGCCTAATTCACACGGGGTCTCGGGGGCCCCCGGCAACTCTGGGCACAAGGGCAGGAACAACCCTAGACGGGGTGCCAATCCATCATAGAGCACACACACAGTGTATGCACCCAGTCATACAATATGGGCCACTTTAGAGACATAAATTAACCTAATACGCATGTCTTTAAACTGTGGAAGGAAATGGGAGTACCCGGAGTAAACTCACGCAGACACGGGGAGGACATGCAGACTTCACAGAGAAGGGACCCAGGGCGGCTCCACCCTGGGATTGAACCCGGAACCTTCTTGCTGTGAGGCAGCGGTGCCACCCAATGAGCCGCCCAAAAGTGTATTTAATATTAATTTTATAGGACAGCTAATGATGCATTTTATCTACCTCTACAGATAAGCACTCTGTAAGCAATGGTGAACTTTAACCCCATATCCAGCATGTATAATATATTAGTCTTTTCAGTGTATTTCTTTTGTACTTTAAGAGCGAGTTCTGATCTCATAGTGAACATATGGATCATAATTTCGCAGCTGGACGAGGCTCTGGCAAAAAAAAAAGAAGTTTCAATATCTGCCTTAGACGTGCATTTTGAAATAGTTGAGAGTTCTTTGTTCTTTTATTACTACAGTGAAAAGCACATGAGCTATCGATGCGGCGGATAAAGATTACACTAAAATGCTGAGTATTCTTTCAAAGCCTGAATACATAAATAGTCTTGATTTGAGCCGAAGGCTTTGATGATCTGACACTTTGTGTTTGCAGAGTGTGTGTCTGAGTGCGTGTGCTGATTTATTTCACGTTTGCTTATACAGCTGAGGACATTTAGCTTTAAGCTGGGATAATTACACCTGTCAAGCATCTAATTACGTATAAATACATCATTTTCTTATGCGTTCGTTTGCTTCGGCTTTTCAGCCCAGCGATGTTCCACATGTTGTACTGTGTGGGAAGCCTGCAGGCTTGATCTCGTTTGGCTGGAACGCAGCGCTAGACTGATTAGCAGCAGCACATCATAGATCTGGTAATATTTAAGAGCGAGGAGGAAGGTTCTTGGCCTGAAGCACCGTATATTGTCCTTCCTGAAATGAGGAGCACCATTTTCTTAATGAATGGCTTTCAGTCTTGATCCCGCAGCCAGGGCCGTGTCATTACCAGCCACCCCCAGGCCCCACTGCCCTCTAATGATCGTAATTAGCATTAGAGCCAGCTCCAGTGGGCTAACGCCGCCTCGCGCTGGTCCATCGAGCTCACGGTTCCACACACTTCAGTGACACGAGTGTTCGGGATAAGAGATAACACACACACGCGCACACGCTTACACACACGCTTACACACATGGGCTAATATAGAGCCTGTCATCTCTGCTCGAGCCGCCTGTCACACCTCCTCACACACAGGGACTTATTCTTTTAATTGATTATTTAATTTGCAATTTCTTTCTGTTTTACTTGATTAATTACCTTCCATGATGACAAAAATCTCATTTTATGCACAGTCCTTATTGGATGGCTAACCCTCATTTGTATTCGACAATAAAAAAAAATCTAAAGATAGTGTTGTGTTGACACAAATAGAAGATGCTTCAAAATTATTTATTTATGTGGAAGCCTGTTTTGGAGCAGGCAGACGTTTAAAGACCAATAAATCAAAAAGAAATTAAGTCTGTCAAGATTATTAGAATGCTAAAAGTAATAATATTGTGGCAACAGGGAGATTGCAGCTGACTAGACCACCCAAATCACCAGAGAAATATGAACTCATGTTAATACACCTGCATATAAAATCACCCAGCTTCATGTTTCTAAGAGGCAATAAAGCTGATTGACAAGAGGAAATAATCAACCTTTTCAGTTGATGGCTTCAAAATGAAAAATAAGGATAAACATTCAAAAGAATTAAAAATGATTTAAAAACTCCTACACGTTTCTCTAGTAATAGAAATATAGCTTCATTTAAGCTAGAAAGCAAATGACTAAAGTGCACTTCGACAACAATGTAACTCTTTTTTTTTTCTTTTTTTTGTTTTTACAACTGTAATGTATTTGTTATGCAGCGCACATGCCACAATATTTATCTCAATTCTTTTGCATGTTGCTTTTTAAGACTAATTTGCACACTGAACATAGCTACTAAACTAATTCAACTAGTACCGAAATTATAGCTCCTCAAAGAGAAGGCAGCACATAATCTACAAAACAAATGAATAATGTGCACTTTATGTAAATAGTTAAAAAAAAAAATATATATATATATATATATATGACCACCATGTTCTGAATGTCCACAAATAATAATATATGAATAATATTGAAAAAATCAAATATCAAAAATATCAAAAAGTCTGGCCAGACCTTAAATCACTAGTAGTGACAAACATACTGGGTGCTGCTCATATAGGTCAATTAAAATCATATAACAACTCATATAATTGGGCATCGGTTACTGTGGACCTTTTATCATTGTTGTCATGCTATCTGGCTTTTAGTGTACTCTTTGCAGTGCTTCCTTTTAAGGCGGTAGAACAGGTTTGGTGTTTTTACCAAGCCTGTCTTTGCAGGCATTGGGGAAAAAAAAGTGTTTTTGTCATGTCTGATGTGTGAAATCCATCGAATCAATATAACTAATGACGAGCATTTTTTAGTTTTTGTGATAAATGATGGCGGTATGTATGTATCTGAAGGTGCTACTCACTCTGTGCTATTACTGGTTTATTTGTGTGACTGTCTGTGTAGCATCTGGTTGTTAAAGCACCTTGTGGTGCAACATCAGCGGTTTCAGAACAAGTGATAAAATGTGTTTACGGTGACATTTCTTACAGTCTCTCTGCTTAAGGCAGATCATTTGGGCATTTGTTCTAAATTTGTCTTA
>JAUZST010002404.1:0-44010 GCA_034779995.1 Parotocinclus haroldoi | reverse complement strand
TATATATATGTATATGTATATAATACATTTCCATGAATTTTAATGCGGTTATTAAACACTGCATACCTGTACAGGTGTGTCACATACACTATGTAGTGGCCATCTGACTGTCTGAACATCACATCTATGAGCATAGATCTTATTATGGTTCTTCTTTTCTTTTTTAGGAGCCCCCACAATTTTGGGCTGGTTTTCTAATACATTTACATCCATTCAGTCAAAAGAGCATTGGGCTTGCCAGGTGATTATGATTGTCAACTGGCCTGACTCAAATTCTGGTTTCCTATTTTTCCAAAACTTATGAATGTGGTTGAGGTACAATCTAGTTATATTGTTCAACACCAAATTAGGTAAGCCACATTGCTAAATCTGAATTGAGTTTAAACACTACACAATTTCAGCCCTTGCAATTTGTGACTACTGTGATACTATTGAACTACAAATTTTTCCAAGCAGGACAATTACCAAACTGGATTCTGATCCTTTAGAGCTGGAGTTATGATCCACTGCTCTACAGATGGTATACTCTAGCATTTTGATATCATCTCAGTGGAAATAAGAGGTCTTCCTTAAACCATCCAAAGCAGCCCCAGACCATTATTTTTGTTTTTACAATGCTGTTATTCTGGCATGTGGTGTTCTTTTAGCATCCTTAGATTTATCTGTCAGACTGGGAAACGATTTAATGGCTTTGTTACTGGATAGTTCCACTTAAGAATAACAACACAGATGACTGGAGCATCTGAGAAGGACATAGGCTTGTTAGAAAGGTTTCAGACTGCCTGTGTGGAGTTTGCATGTTCTTCCTGTTCCTTGGGTTCCTCTAGATACTCCAGTTTTCTGGCACAATCCGAAAACATGTGTTAGGTCAAATGGTAATACGAGTCAGTGCGAGTGAGCTTGTGCCTGTGCGTGTGAATAACTGTGTGTTTGTGTGTGTACGCGTGTGAGCATGTGTGTGAGCGACGAGTGTGAATGTTGCAGGCGTGACACTGAATTAATTTAAGGGGGAATGAAAATGAATGAAAAGTAATTAGTGCAGCTAATTAATGCTACACCTACAACTATCCCTAACTTTGAGCTCAGTAACCTAAATCAGACAATTGGATCTAGATCAAATTAGATGTTTTTTTTTAGGGAAAACATTTTGCTTTGGAAACATTAATTTAGAATAGTAAAGACCAGCAAAATGTCTCACAAGGCAAACTTTTATTTTTCTGTTGTATACAGTATGTTGAAGCAGAGTAACCTATATAATGAAAAATGTGAGTTTGCATTCAGCTTGAGCTGTGCCATCATAAATTGTCTTCTATTTATCACTGATGTCAGAGAAGGAAACTTCCTTGATGTATTACCTTCAATTTATGGCAAACTCTCTCTCTCGCTCTGTCTCTCTCTCTCTCTCTCTCTCTCTCTCTCTCTCTCTTTCTCTCTCTTTCTCTCTCTTTCTTTCTTTACATTCTGTCAAACACTGTGAATCAGAACCAGTATGAAGTACCACAGTGTAGTCTTTTTAGCCCAGGCTGTTCTGACAGTACAGGAGACAGCGAGGCAGCCCTGTCTGGTGTTGTGCTATATTTGCAGGTTAGAAGTGGCACTTTAATAAAAAACAGTGACAGTCACAGGTGCCTCTGTCATTATGATGAAAGTTAATGATTGTCAATTAAAAATATATTACTTTCTGAATGTGCTGGCCCTGACTGGTAGAATTATATCATGGAAAGAGCAAATCTATGATGATAAATGTGTTTTCTCAAAGGATTTCTCATACATTCCACAGCTAGCATAGTGTAATAGTTATTGATTTGTGCATCCTTCATACTCGATGGGATTTTTGTATGTGACAGGTTTACAGTAGTGACTAGGTGCCTATTACTTTGCCTTAATGGTTTGTTGTGTCGTCTAGCCCCAGGATTTTAGCTCCATCCTGAGTGATCATAGAGTAGCCCAGGTGTTGAACTAATCCTGAAAAGCCATAGCTGGCATCGTGATAAAACCCCAGGCACAAACACCATCTGTGTGTTGACTGCTGGGTGATTTTAGGCCTCTATCAGCAGAAGATTCTCAAACTGCAGGAAGCACTGGCTAGGGTCAAAGACTCGGAGGAAGACCTGGTAAAATCGGATTTGTTGTTAAAATCAAATGTTTGGATCTAAGAGAGAGATGGAGCGAGGCAGACATGGAGAGAGTGAGATTATTATTTTTTATATAAAAAGGACAAAATAACATTTATTTTAAATCCAGCAACAAACTGTTAATGGTAAATTGAAATAATGTGAGTAAATAAATATAATGACAGATCATTAAATAAATACAGTACTGTGCAAGAGTCCACCATCAAGCCTTCTATACATTATATATGCCATTTACTTAGAAATAGTTTAATTACCTCATATAACGATTTCTCTGTTAATTTATTATAATACATCCAGAAAATACAATAAAATTGTTTGCAGTTTTAAAAAACTGATCATAAAACCAACACTTTTTTTAAAAACCACTTATAGTTCTAAGCAGATTAGGGGATATTTCAAACTGATTATGAAGCAATTCAAAAAAGGAGCATTGGATTTCATTTAATTAAACAAGGTAATCAGAAAAAGCAAATAAAGTCAAAGAAAGTTGTTTGTTTATGCAAATGAGATGCAACTCAATTAATGGTGATTGAGTAGCAGGTGGTATATTCATTGGTATAAACAGAAGCATGTCAAACTTGACATGCCCCACATTGACTGTTCAGTAGGGTGTATAGTCACCCAAGACTATCTAGACACATTGACAGTGATGGGGCATGGACATGAACAGGTTCTTGAGGAATCCTATTTGTGTTCATTTTGAAATATCCCTTAATGTTTGTGAGCAGTGTATTTTGCCTCTGAAATTCATTAAGGTTAGGATAGATTAGCTTAGGGAATTCGTCTGTCGCATTGCTCATTTCTGCTGCAGATCTTTAGCAGTACACATTCTTGTTATGTGAGTGCTGACCCCTAGCGATGTAAAATTGGACCAACATCTTCTAATCACCTCATTCCTGTTGCCATTGTTCAGCACTCTTGGTGTGCTTTGGTCTTGATTATACAGGCCACGTTATGCTGTAGGCACGAGGCAGCAATGTTGTTTATTACAAATGTCTGTCTCTGATACAAAATGTATGGCATATACATACTTGTTTCATTATCCACTTACCTAATTGGCCTACATTTCAACTAATGACATTCTTATTTACATGACTGCTGCTCTCCTTCAAATGTACTACCAGGTGCAGTATTTGTATCCTTATTCCAGTTTAAACCCTCTAGAAGTTAAGGATTCATATTTTTCCCATTGTCCAACCAAGATTGCTTCACTGTTGCAAATGATACAATCCTAAAAGTCATTTAAGTTTTCAGTTAAACCATCTATTTCAGATGAGTGCCACCCTTTGTAACTAACCTAAGACAGAGAGCTCTCCATTTCCACACAAATGATTCAGTAGTTAAAGCTGTATCTGGTTATATTATCACTGTATGCACTTTATAAGAAGTCCACAGCCCACTGTTACCTTCAGGGTCACTCTCAGTACACAACCGTGATCATGGCTGTAAAACCTGAACTCACTATGAGTGACACACTATGATTTGGCAAGATCTGGGAACTTGCATGGTTACTGATTTCAACTAGAATCATTCTGACGTCATTTAAAAAACACACCTAAAGATAATCAATCAACTAATCAAAATCAGCATAGTCAGCTGCACAGATTGTAAAAAAGGTGTGGCTATAGTGGCTTCTTAAGTACTTCTTAAGATCAAATAAAAACATTTTATTATTTTATTTATTTTATTTGTATGTAATTTCAATCCTTGAATTTTACATATTTTTTAATCTATTCCCTTCAATTACAATTGATAATGTTTACATCACTGTTTGTGTCTTCCAAACCCAGCAATAATAAACAATTTATGAGAACATAACAACACAAAAAAGCCTGACTTAAGACAGCAATCCTGACCACCTTATACCAAATGATCGAAGTGATGCGAGCATGACGATTAAAATTATTTAATTTTGACACTGAAAATTTGGCAGACAATGATGTTGCTTGAAAAGTTGTTTGGGTTATAGCCAGCATTACTCACACAGCTATTCCACAATCTACCATGAGACCAAAACTGTGAAATTGCGGAATCGCTGAGAAACAAAATATTGTGTATAAATAATATTCATTAAAATGCATTGGTAATCATTTATTCTAATTGCAGCCATTTGAATCCCAATCAAATTTAATTACTTCAACTTTTCCACCTGCACTGAGTTGTATCCAAAGTTTTCAAAAAAACCTTCCACATGAACCCAAAACTCTTTTTCCAGCCCAATTGTCTAGAGATGTCCAGAATGTCACAAATTATGCCAGGCACTCAGTATGCCTGGACAAGATGAACACCTGCTCCATCACTTTTCTGGTCATGGTGATAAAGTTTTTTATGCCAGCTTATAGTCTGTACAGTAGAGCAGATCGGGTGCACCAGGTTTTTAGGCAACTCTGTGGTGATTTTCCATCATTCTCACTGTTTTGTAACATGCCTAGCACATCATGTCCTAACATGGACCAGACAGCATTATTGAAAGCATTATTTAACTCAACCAAACAGTGATACAGGGTACATTCTCCATACCCCAAACAGCAGCACATAGCTTTTGTAGAAAGAGTTAGACGTTGAAATAACCTTGTTTCAACCTCTGGTGCCTTGATCTGCTCACTGAAGTACAGCTTAGAGAGAAAGCTGATTGTGTGCTTGTGAATTTCTGTAAGCTGATATGAGGGCATGTATAAAGGCTTTTAGAACAAGAACTTGGGAACATCCACTTCATCCAGTGCAGCAGCACCCCTATGTTGTAGTGAGTAGCAGGTGAGCCAGTATTGTTTTTTTGGGTTCTTCTGGGAACCTTAACATGCCATTAATTACCCATTGTCTCCTGTATGTTTTGGAGTTCCACAATGTCCTTTGTGACGTTGAGATTGTACTATTGTCTAAAAAAGCTAACTTTTACTTTTAAAATTGCCTTTTTTTTACCCCACTAAAAATAGTAGTAAGACTTGGTAAACCAATTTCCTTCTGTTTCCAAGTCAGCACTTTTACTAATACCACAGTGTTTCACACCAACATTTTTCTGCTTTACTAATTCAAAGAGCTTTACTCTTTTTTTTTTTTACTGTCCTCGCCCCACTTACGTAAAATCCACTCATTAAACAGTAATTAAGGTAAGAATTGCTGATAATAAAAACCAACCCAATAAAAAATAAGCCATTTTCTCCATAATTTTCTCTTCAAAGCTTAGTCAAGATTTACTGTGGGCAGAAATGCTCTAGGTTCATAAATGTCTCTTTCTTCATCATGAAATGAAACTGTATGTGTCTTTGAAATACTTTTAACTTGTACATCCCCTTGACTTTTAGTCATTTGCAGCAATCTAATCATTTCTTTAGCACTGTAAGCTGTGTTTCCATCTGTTAATAAAAACAGATCATCCAGAGTCAGTATCACTGTCAGATACATCATTATCTACATCACCATACTTAGTTTTTAATAATATATTCTTTCCCTATTATTTGGCACTATGGCAACCGGATCCACCTCCATGTTTCCAATCCTCAAATCAGTGTGGGCAACTTAAAGCTTAAGATCCCTTCAGGTACTGTAGAATAAATACAAACAAACATACCAAAATACTTAACTAAACTAAAACTAACAAATCTAGTAATTTTTTGTGCAGACGTTTGAGACAGCTGCTGTCTCTATGATGACAGTAGGGATGGGTGGATATATGTATATATATATATGTGTGTGTGTGTGTGTGTGTGTTTTTAAAAATAATTTATCATAGCATATAATGTCATAGCAATATTAATATCATATGTTAATTTACAGCACTATGCATAAGTTGTTTTTCAATTTATATTCTGCTTTTTCTTTATTTAAGTGTTAGTGGTCACTGTACTTTTACAATTACAGACTATTGTGCATCTGTTCTCAGCATACTTTTAGTCCCCTTTATTTTGCTCCATATTGGCCCGGACCAATTAGTACAAGTACCAGATCAGGCACTATTTGGTGGGTGGATCTGGTGGTCACTGAGGTGGTGGCTGTATGCTGTTTTGTGTTAAGATGATTAAGCTGATAGCAGTGCTGCTGGAGTTTTGAAACACTGTTCACTCCCAGTGCACTCTGTTAGGAACTGAGACAGTAGTTCATGCTGCTGTGCAGTTTGTGTTGATTATCCTCTAATCCTGCATCAGTTCACACTGGAAAGTGTTCTGAACACTTTTCCCACCACCAAACAGCACTCCTCTGCACTAACCTGGCATTCTAATTTTTTCCAGTTTTAAAACACTGTTCACTCACTGCGCACTCGATTAAAACATCTACCTTGTTGCACCCCTTGCAGATGAAAAGTCAGAGAAAATCTGTTGCTGTACAGTTTGGGATAATCATCCTCCAATCCTTCATCAGTGCTCACAGTTTACTACCTACAGGATGCTGTTGACTGGACACGCTATGGTTGATGGACTATTTTTAGATCAGCAGTCACACTGATGCGTTTTAAAACTTCAGCAGCACAGCTGTATCTGACCCACTCATACTAGTGCAAAACACTAAAACACATCACCACCACATCAGTGTCAGGATATGAATTGCTCCCTCCATCTGTCTTTGTCTGCCTCTTTGCAAACAAGCATATTAAAAATCATACTACAGTAGAAAAAGCTCTGCTTTCCTACCTAGAAATACAAAAGCAGCACATTTTGTGACAATTGTGCTTTATTTTATGATAAACAATAATATCATTAATGTGACTGGTAAACATATGAAAGTCAGACACTCAGCATGTGAAACTGTAGGAGAGGAGTTCAGAGGAGAGAGAAATGAATGACAGATACTCCAACTGCCCAAGTGAGACTGAAGTTTGCTGACAGGTGTTTTTAGAGAAGCAGGTACCAGTGTCATGTTAGGTTTCCAAAATCATATGTACTCAATGCAGGCATTGTACTTAATTAGGAATATTGAGGTTTCTGAAAAGCCTAGTGGTACACAAGCCCTGGCCATCCAGTTAGCTAAAAAACAGACTTTAAATTCACTAGATAATTTAAAGTGGCACCTTTGCCAAACATGGGGTCTCCCTTGACTACTGAGCTTAGGTTACTAATCCTTCTGTCTGTATTTTCTTCCCTTAAATTAATCATTTTTAATGGAGAGTAAAGTAGAAAATGTCATTTGAATGTGTTTCCCAGTACTTCACAGAACAAATGACCTAAGCATTGTTTTATTCGAATAAACAAAAATCCTTAATTAAGATTTAATATGGCTTATTTGTCAATAACATGTTGCATGCACATAATTTGGGGTATGAAGCTGAATGAAGACTCCTGGCTGATCAGACCATCGATTTGATGTCCATACTATAGAAAACAAAAGCATGGCTCAATAATTTTCAAACAGTGTTTTGCAGGGAGAAATATGAGTTATTTCTACTTAACTCTCACATAAGATGTCTCCTTGTTCAAGCTCTCAGGCTTGTAAAAAGTAATTGGCATTAGTATTAAGATATTTGGAGTGATCTCACTTTATATTGGATTGAAAAATTGTGTATTGCCACACTGCCAACATTGCTTGGCAAAGCAATTCAATCAGTTTAGTGTTTCAGGATGAGGGCTGATGAGATGTCCCATTATTCCATACTCAAAACACTTTAAATATGCATCCTGTGATGCAAAGTCAGTATAATCAAAGCCATTAATCTTGAATTTTAACGCTGAGTTTAGTTGTGTAGACCACATAAACCAGCCTTAGACACTAGTTGCTTGACTAGATTCTTGTTTTCTCAATGTGGCACACCGGTTTTCATATTTGGAAAGCTATTTAGCAATAAATTGACACTTTATTATGGATGTTATTAGAGCTGTGCTAAAAATTGATACAGAAATATATTGTGATATTTATTTGTTTGTGAGAAAACACATTTGAAATGGGGTTTAAACGATCTACGCTCCTGTACATGTCACAGTTCAATGTGTTATTTATTATAAATTATCAATGTGATGTATAAAGGTGACTCAGATTGTACACCATAACTTGTATATTAGCTGATGTTATATTTTCAGTAAATTGTGTGGAACATCACAATCTAACACAGTATGCATCGTATCACAATGTATCATAATATAGTCATATCGTGATGTGTATCGCATTCGTGAAATCGTTTCCAGTTCGCACCCATACACGCTATTAAGTACAAAGTTACTTTAAAAAAGGCTGTGTTTGTAAAACTTTTGTGTATATATGTGTGTGTGTGTATGTGTATATATATATATATATATATATATATATATATATATATATATATATCACAGCCACAGGGTGTGTCTGAAATCAACAACTTTGTTTGCTCATTCACTGATCACTGCATAGACTGTTGTATGTAAAACACTTTCCTTCAGTCCTTTTTGGAAGTTCCAATTCCATCCCTCTCCCTCCTGCCAGTTCCAGTACAAAATCAGCTCAGCTTGACATGTATGACATGTACAGTGGTGTTGAATTTAATTTTTGAGTTTGTTTTGGATTCATTTTGTATGTGTAATGATAAAAAATGTCATGGTATGACATGGTGCTGCAGCGTTGAATCCGTGCTGAATTCGTTATTACCTATGAATATAGGCATAAACAACAATCATTTTAGGATTGGGAATGGATACATTTTCATTACTTCTTCTGTGGAAATTTAAAATAGACATTAAACAACAGAGTTTGAACAACCTTCCTTAACCACTTAGGTTTGAGTTTGAGGATCAATTGTATTATTTGTATATTTGTATTTGTAAGTGGATAAACTGGTGTAAACTGATCTTGTAATGCAAACCCAGAATAAACCAGCTTATTAGCCAACCAGTGGTCTTTATGAACAATACTGTAGCATTGTTCATACGAGAGGCTTATTGTAATGCCGACCCACATTCCCACACAGCACTTCTCTATACTAACCCTGCATTCTACTTTTACACCATAACGGTGTGTTAAACCTTCAAACATGCCAGAGTTTGGAGATGCTATGTTGGAGCTGCTGGTTGCACACACCCTTTCGGGTCATGACCCTGCACAACAAGGAAAAATGTGCAGATGTTATGCAGGAATTCACATTTATAGCATAAGAAATACCTGGCAAAATACCAAACGCCTAATCACATTTAGCATTCCACTGTGAGAGCGAGCGTGCGAGCATTTTAATATGCATTAAAAATACTATTTAAATGAATTAAATTACTATTTAAATCAATTAAATTGAAATCTCACACTTTCAATGCTTGTGCACATACATTTTGGTATCTGGAGTGCTACTGTGAAATTATGTCAGACTAATAAAATGTGCAGTAGCACATGGAGCAGAGTAATTTCAAATTGGACTGGGAGATGCATTATTTATCAGTACATTAATTTGGAAACACAATACCCTGTAGTTTTTAATGGGTAATGTAGTTTACCATGCCACCCCTGTAATATTCGAACTCTCAAGATTTTCTGACAGATAGCTTGACCATCGTCTTTTACAATCTGGATCAGTACAACGCAGGACAGGCAACAGTAGCAAAGGGTGAAAGGACACAACCAGCCCTAGACGGGGTGCCAATCCATCACAGAGCACATGCATACACAGAATTGCACCAGAAACCTTTAGAGACACCAATTGACCTTTCCTATTTGGTCGTCTCCCAGCCTTGCACTAGATTTTTGATTTTCTGTGCAATAGCTCTCATTCTGGGGCAGCACGGTGGCTCGGTGGGGAGCACTGCTGCCTCACAGCAAGAAGGTCCCAGGTTAAATCCCAGGGTGGAGTGGCCTGGGTCCTGCATGTCCTTCCCGTGTCTGCGTAGGTTTACTCCAGGTACTCCCACAGTCCAAAGACGTGTGATAGGTTAATTAAATAGGATTCATTGGTGTCTCTAAAGTGGTCCTTAGCGTGTGTGTGCCCTACAATGGAGTGGCACCCTGTCTAGAGTTCCCGTGTGGACCCATGATCCCGTGTGGATTTAGCGGAAGATGATAAGTTCTGGATAAGGGCATATGCTAAATGACTAAATGTAAATGTAATGGTAGATGTTGGAAATGTTAAGTGTTTTCTATTCCAGTGCCAGACTCCAGCCCTGAAAGGCTAGAGCACTGAAGATTTTTATTCTACCTCATTTGAATCACGATGTCACTGCTCAGCCCATTACTTGGAACTTCAAGAGTTCCATTTGCTGGGTTAGAGGAGGGACAATGCAAATCTCTATAGAACTGTAATCCTCCCCTTTCCTTAGACCATTTTCTGACTTCAACTGTCTATTGTTTTGTACCTATTCGACATAAAGAGGGGCAGACAGTATGGCACAGCATCAGAGACACAACACTGTCTGTTGTATATGTGCACACTGTGTTCACTATGGCTATCTCACTCACTGAAAACACAAACAGAATCTTTTTTTAATATAAATGCTGTACCTTCTCACAGGACCCATTTTCTTCTCTATGAGGTGATTTAAAAAACTTCCCATAATGCCTTGATTTACCAGTGGCTCTGTGGTTGTGTTGCTAATAGAAAGCTAATGTTCCTACTGGGAAATGCTGCTCTAAAAGCATATCCTCACTGAACTCATTCAGATTGGTCCCACATTAAAATCCAAACTGGAATTGGCCTACAGACATTGCATAGTAAGTAATGAATATAATTTCAACTTCTCATTAAACTCCCAATCCTCCTTTCCTTGTTTAAGGTGATTGGGTTATTCTAGACTTTTCCATTATAGCTTTCTTCATCACTGCTATGATTTTGTTATTCTAAAAGGACAATCATTTTAAAGCATAATTGATATTTATTGCTGCTTTTCTTATTAATCACTTCATACTCCATCAGCAACTGAATGGCCAATAAATACAGTATTATGTATTAACATTAAAGTCATTTAGTTCATTTATAGTTATGTGGTTATATATCAACTTTGTGTAATGCAGTCATCTCAATATGGAGCATAATTTGTTAGCATTTGTATTGTATATGTAGCTCAAATATATACTGCTCACAAAAATTTGGGGATTTTTCCCCCCAATTTTTGTGGGACGCCATTGTTGCATTCGTTTACGACATTGAGTTTGATGATCTAACACGAGGTTTGTCATATGTGTTGTTTACAACAATATCTTATTATCAAGTATTACTGATTACTTATGTCACTCACTTGCAAAAAAAGATGCCTTCAGATTTTACATATTCACTGCATCTTGTCACCATATAGAATGGACCATGTAGCCCTGTCATCTCACAGTAAGAAGGTTCTGGGTCCAATCCCAGGGGGAGTTTGCATGTCTTCCTCATGTCCACTGTTCTTCCCACAGTGCAAAGACATGTAGTGGATTAGAAGCACATGACTGAAGTTTAGAAATGAGTGAACAAACTGTGCCAGGAGACAAAATACAGCAGACACCAGCAGCCTCGTAGTCTAAGTTGTTCAATATAATTGTTTTGAAAACACAGACATTGCTCAAAAGATGGCAATCTGCAAACCTTGTGGGAAATCAGTTGCCATTAAAGACAGCTTGAAAACGAATGTATCTCACCATCTGTGAACTCACCACCATGCAGAATATAAAGATTATGACTAATTTAGGATGCTAGGAGTTCATGACTCAAACCAGGGAAAAACACACTCAGCAAACTCTAGTGGAATCATTCTGCTATAAAGTGCCTCATGACAAGAAAAGCAACAGATGGTAAAACTGCAAAAAATTGCTTTCACCAGTTAGAGAGATAGGTTAAAAGATAATTTGAATACTTTGCACCTAAAATATACACTGTTAACGTATTGCCTAATTATCTTTATTGACAAAATCCCAGAAAATGGCGAGTTTTTTTTTCTTTTTTTTCAGTAGCACACATCCCTATCTAAGTATTCAGTTTAGCAGGTGGACACTTTTCACTAGTTAGTTTCACTTCTTGTCATAACCATTAGTGTTCAGTTTTATGCAAGCTATACTAAAAAAGTGCCTTTAAAAAGTTTATACCAATTATTAAGTTTCTTTTTATGTCTGCATATATCACACTGAACTGTCTGAACCTCAGTGTTGAGAAGCACAAGTTGCTGAGTACATAATGAGATTAATCAGTACATTAAACATTCCCCCCCAAAATACCAAGCTTGTCAGAGTCTTCTAACAGTGAAATACACTGACATTGTGTTTGCGTGAGGGCATAGTTGTGTGTTGGCGAGTCGGTCTCTGGGATACGTAATTATAGCTAATGATGGTTGTAGCCCAGCTGGGATTTAAAAAAAAGCCTAATTTGACTCATTTGGAGAATGAGGCTGTATGATCAGCCCTATGAGAACAGCAATTACCAGAATAATACCAAAGAAAGATCCAGACTGTGCATGTTGAGTAATTCTGCTCAAGTGGTTCAAGAAAAAAAAAGTATGTTAAATATTTACAGACAGAGAAGCAAGAAGCGTAGTTTTGGAAAAATCCAATCTCTGGTGCTATTCCATCATGCACATTTTATGGAAGTAATAACAGACTGTTGACTTTTGGAAGGATTATGCTGAGTGATGCTTGCTTGAAGTGTGACTTCTGGAAGAAAAAAAACAGCACTGCTTTGGTAATGGACGCTCTGGCGTGACTGCCATGCCCTGTTTCTCTTTTCTCATCTCATGCTTTGTCATCCTGAGGCCTGTTTTATCCAAGCCCTCCTCACAACCCCAAAAAAACATTCACATGAAACCAGAGATGGAAAGCCGCACACCCTCTCAGGCCTCAAATTTTAATCACTTTCGTTTGCATCATTAATATCAAACTCACCAATGGGAGGAGAATAGCATAGAGTTTCTCCACATGAAAAAACTGCAGTACAGCAAGTTGGTTTAAATGCAGCCATGGTGCTTAGTCAGTGCCTCTCATTCTACAAGATTAATATGTCACATTGTAGTTACGAGGTGACAGTGTTAGGATTGGTTACTGATTCAGTAATACTTTCATGTTTGTGCTTCTAGGTATGCAATTTATTTTGAAAAAAAAAAAAACCTGAACATGTTCAAGTCTTTCACTAGACTCAGACTTTTCAAGTTTCTACTTTCTGTTATTTTTTATACTTTTTTTGTCTCCTAAAAATGATCAAGAAAATCTTAAAGGCTTAAGAAATTGAGCTAAAATACAACACAACATGATATGTAAAAAGTTTTGTGAAATCTAAAACATTGCATAAACACTAGCGTCATGGCATTCAGCTCTCTTCCTCTCTTCCATTCAGCTCTGGGGATATTATGAAGAATCTCACGTTTTGCTACGGCAGGGTTGCCCCCGAGTGCAGCGTTACATGTCTAACTCCCCCTACATCTACGCATGATTGTGTTTGTGTCTGCATGTGTGAGTGCACCAAATTACCAGGTAGATTCACTTGTATGTAAAGTGGTGTGGTGCTATGCAGGTTGTGGGGTCGAAAGAAATTCTTGTAATTTGTCTGTTCAGCTGTGTTTTGCAATTTATGCTTTTTAAAATTTGAAATACATATATCCTTATTCCGTAATAGTCACATTTTAGTCTACTGTAATGGAAATATACGGCCTAAATAAGGACATTTTCAAAAGAAAGAAAGTGATAAATAAATGTGACCGAGACACAACATGAATTATATTATGTTTTTATGAATTAATTATATTATATTAAGGAGATTCACAATGATTATTCTTATCTAACAACCCTGTCTAGGGGAACGCTGTAACATTTAAGAGAATAATATATTTTTTTATGAATATAGCTGATACTTTTGTTTTACAGAAGCCAAACTTGGATGGATGGTTGGGTGGATGGATGGATGGATGGAAATTCTTGGCATTAAGGAAGCAAATAGACATATACATAATAAGAAACATTGAACATATAGGCATCTAAAGATGTAAGAGGTAAAAATAAAATAAAAATAATAGTAATAATAAAAATAAAAATCATTGTATTACTTACTTAATTAATTTTACTATTATTACAATTATTATTACTTATTACTTGGGTCCTCCCAAGGTTTCTTCCTTCTACTTTCAGAGAGTTGTTCCTTGCCACTGTCACTCTAGGCTTGCTCAATTTGGGATTGGCCTTTTGAGATAATATAAGATTGTAAAGCTGCTTTGAGACAATGCTCCACAGTGGGAGGCCAAACAAAGGAGTACTACCTACAATAGGACAGGCACATAAATGTACACTAAACATAAACTTCAAGTGAATGACGGACTTCTGCTCTTACTAACTTTCACCTCTGTTACAGTGTTGATTAGATGTTTATGTGACCAGCTGTTTTGTGACAATATTCTAACAATATTCCATATACTGTGAAATCTTATGTTTGGCAGTAATGTACAGTGTATTAGCAGTTTTAAGCCACAACAGCCAAAGTTAAAAGACATATGTTTATTTCCTATTGCAATTTTTAAGACCTCCGTCATTAAACCGAATGGATGTTAAACAGAGCATGTCTCTATATATACTGTATATACACACTGATGACCCAAAACAGTTTGACTAAATGATCCTCCAGTCCATTGAATGTCTAGACCCAGAGTTTGCCAGAGCATCTTATACTGACTTGCCTACTTTCCACAGGACCTTCCTGAGATTATCACTTCCATAGATAAATGGCTTACACATACCTGACCATATACATGGACACATCAGGCCAAGCAACCTTTTTCAAGGTCTCCAACGTCCAATTCTATCATTCTTGTGCCCATTGCAGGCACTTTTGGCAGTGGACAGGGGTTAACATACTTGGAACTCTGACAGGTCTGTGCTGCAGAGCCGCATACAGAGCAGGTTATGATGCATTGTGTGTTGTGACACATTTCTTCCATAACCACCATTAAAAATGTTTGTGACTTGTTTCATAGCAACCCCTTTGTCAGTTCAGACCACATGGGATAGACTTTGCTTGCCCTCATGTTTCAGTGAGCCTTAGGTGCTCGATACATTCTCGCTGGTCTGTGGTTATAAGCAATCCTTCTTTAATGTCCTAATTCTCTTTAAACCACTGGCTCTCACTGTAACAGATGGTGTTTCAAAAACTAGTGTCTGTGTGTCTGTGTATGTGTGTATGTGTGTATACATACAAACACACACATTACACCCTCAGTGTTAAATATATATATAACAGCTTGGCGGTGCCTCTGGCTACACTGTACCCTTGCTTCCTCTTGGTACACAACCTAAAGTTTTAGATTGTTCAGTGGTAGAATTTAGTTTAGTTGACAGACAAAGATTATATGAACAAGGTTGGACAGCCCTTATCATTATTGAGCTCTGATATTTCAGCAACACTAAGATATAACACATTATTCTAAAGTTACATTTCTGGATTCTACATAGACAAACAGTGGCAGTAGATTGGGTTGTATTGATGCTTCAGTGACTCTCAGTATGAAACATTTCTAGGTTTCCACTTCCATCTTTCAAGTCAGGTAACCAACTTACTGCACTGCCAGCCTAAAACAAAGTCTATAGAAACAAGGTTTGGTTGGATTTCACAAAACATTGCATTGAACTCCCAACTAAAAATGCATTTGAATGCCAAAAGGGAGCCAACTTTTGTTGTCCAGCATCAGAACAGTCATGTTGAGAACTGTATTGAAAAGCCCTTTACACTGTTACAGCAGCGAATATGTGGGTCAAACTCCCAGCTATTACCCTGATTTAGTTGTACTATTTTGTGTGTCAACAAACTTGAATGGTCTGAATGGTCAACCCTAGTAATAATACTTGTTGCAGGTACATTAGAAAGCACATATTCATATATGAACACTTCATTTTACAAGCTAGCAGTAGTATAGCCAAGCTGCAGTTGATTAGCTTGCCTAAGACAAAGCTGTTTTTATAATAACAAGTCTTGTTATTTTAGATTTATAAATTGTGATTATTGTAAATAAATTGTAAGACCCACTGGGGGTGATTTATAGGGCTGTGCTGTTCACCAGGATACGTTTGAATTTCAGTAACGTGATACTGCAGCAAGATATTTGATCATTTGATTGACTAAAATGCTGAATTTCGGCAAGCTTAGTTAATAGTATAGACACTTTGATATCCAATTTATGAATGTATTATAAAGAAATTGAAGGGACGTTGGGAGATGATTAATGCAATTGCCTTTGACTAGACTGTACTAGACTGGCCATAAATATTTTCTTTTTCTAATGCAGAAGTGTGGTTTATTTCATGGCTATAGCCTATCACTCAAACCAAATAAAATACACGAGTTTACTCACCAGTAACCTTCCTTGTAAACCATATTTTCTCTTTATGTTTACTTAATATTTACATTAATGGATTAAAGACCATATCATTGAATGTGGAAGAAAACCACACAGACATGGAGAGAACATGCTAACTCCACAAAGGAGCCCGTGGAAGGACCAGCACTCAAATCCAGGTTTCTGGTGAGTCAAGATTGCTAAGCACTGAGACACCATGCTGCCCACAATGATGAGATGTTTACGGTAATCAAACTCTTGAGCATCTGAAGCTGTGAAATTGTTCCAGATAATAGTTCTACACAGTAACTGAAGCATTTATACAAAACACATCAAATAACTATACATTGAAGCTCATTTTTCATCACATTCTGCGAGACTATATTTGTGAGTTCCATACAGTCATATAAAGTTTTTCTTCATAAAGCAAGCACTAGGTAGCTATGAGAGCAGGGACTGCATGTCCACACCATCAAGTGGATACTATTTTTACTGTCTTACGTTTTACATCTAGATAGTCATATTTTTCTTGTTTTCCTGCCCCTACCTAGCCCTTTCGCTGTCACATCTGACAACACTGCACCGTCAGTGGATCGTGAGGGAGTAATTTATCATGATGTGGGAAGGAGTCATAAGTATCTGAGATGGAGCTCATACATCATGGTCCTGTTTACCTGTGGAGCTTTAAGGCTGAGCTTTATCAGCTTGCCATGCCCAGATGCACTACAGCACACGTACCAGTATAGCATTTCTTTCTCTCTCTCTCTCTCTCTCTCTCTCTCTCTCTCTCTCTCTCGCTCTCTTTGCGTGTGCATGTGCGGTTTTGAAAACTGTACGTATTCTATTTTTATTTTGCAGCCTTCTGGCTTGTCTACAGTCAAATAACAAATGTGTGCTGTTTAATGGCATATTCATAAGCAAGCTAAGCCATAGTGACATTTTACACAAAGGATATTATTCATACATTTCACTCATTTCCAACTTATTTCTAACATTATTAATCTAGAATAATACTAACAATGCCTCATAGCAGCTGTTGCAGTGGCTTATAAGTAATGCACGTCAGCTTTATTTATGCAGCGCCTCTTCAATAGAACATCGCTTCAAAGCAGCTTTACAAATATCAAGGTCCACAGCCACAGTGAGCAAGATTGGAGCAATGGTGGAAAGGAGAAACAGTGACAGGAACAAGACTCGGAAGGGTCCCAGCCTCGGTGTTCAATTTGGGTGCTCCAGTTTGTTCCCATATTCCAAAGATGTATTTTGCTCTAAATTGACCCAAAGTGAATGTGTCTGACTAGTAGCAATGCAACCTTGGTCTTGTTTTGAATAGTCTAATCACTGATGCTACTGCAATGTTAAATAAACAAACAACAACAGCAAGGGGCTGTGCGTAATTGGTCCGTATAGATGTTTTTTTAAGAACGAAACAAAATTATATAAAAATAAATTTTATTCTGCAGGCGGACATATCCATGCTTACTATGGATGCCGGCAGGTGCCATATTCGCTGGGACAGGACCCTGACCACGACAACTGGAGACAAGATGACGATAAAGAAAGAAACAGTTCAGGGAGCAGGCTTCAACAGCCAGCAATAAGACATTGACACTGAGTACTTCCTCACTTTTGGCATTTACATGGAGTGGCGGTCAAGGTCCTCTGAATGCCAGACAAGTTTTCAGCCAATTGGTAAACCAGTTCTCTGGACTTTGGTTAAGGACAGCAGGGGAGAGATATTGCGTACACCTATAAATATGCCATATTGAGAGTCACTGGATCAGACCTCCAGTCAGATTTATTTTCATAGCGATTATTACAATGGCGCCTTGCTTTGAAGCAGCTTTACTGTCTTCTGTTATCCTCTTTTATCTATGACCAAGCCCAAGTTGAGCAAGCCTAAGGCAGTGGCAAGGGAACACTGCCTATATGTTATAAGTTAGAAACCTTGGGTGGACCAAGACTAAAAAAACCTCCTTGGGCAGCTTAGATAATGTATGTAATAATTAAAATACACTACCTACTTACTACAATCATAGTAATAGTTTAAATTAGAAGGGGTGTCCACAAACCTTCGTCTTTACAGTATGAGTTTAGAAAATACAGTCTCTCATGTCAGGTAACAGGTAATAATATTGGTTGTGTGGTGCACATCTGTAACACCTGTAACACAGGCTGTAGTATAGTATGCTATTATCTGTATCACACTTTATAATGCATTGTAACATATAGCTTTGGTTTCTGTTAATGCTATGCAGATGAAAATCCTAATTTGACTCATTTCTAGGTAATGTCTGATTGGCATATTCTCTTTATTTATGCCATGCAGGATATATTGCTGAATGAATATCGCCATTCAGTGGACTGGTTCCATGTCAATGTTCGTGCACCCTGTGTTGCAGGAATCCAAACTGAGTGTGATTATGCAGGCTGGCCAAATAGGCTTATATAGCCTGAGGGCAGAAGGATAGAGGCTTAGATACATCCAAGTCCACATCTCTGAATAGAAGATTCATAGGAAGTTGAAATTTTCATGTTTTAACCCCATTCTTTCCTGGTCAAGGCTGCAGTGCTTTAGCACCTAACCCCAACCAATACAGAGTGCAGGTGCACGCCAGTGGAATGCCAATCCATCAAAGTGCTGGAAGGGTTGGCTGTTCGAACACAATGGGACGATCCCTTGGACACAGCCAATCGTATCTATAAAGGCTATTTCCACAAGTAAATATAAAGGGCATTTCCAAAAGAAAACTGCATTTGAACGATATGTAAATGCATCAGAAATACCATTAAAAGCACAAGTGAAACATTGCAATCCACATACCATCTCTAATGCCACTGTGTCCAAACCCTAAACGCTAATACACATTTTAAACCTTTTTATTGAAAGCTGTAACACTTAACAGGATGGTATGATGGACCTGAAAATAAAATGCATTGATAGACAGTATAACAAACAACATGGATGATCACCCAGAGGAAACAGAGGTATTGAGTAAATGTGAACCAGTTTATATTAATCTGGTAAGAGAGAATATACAGGTAGTAACAGAACAAACAAAACAGTACTAATTGCAATAGGACAGCACACACTTATAGATAACATTTATAGTGTGTTAGAAATAAGTGCTTGCATTACACTTTAAGCCTGAGCTAACAAGTAAAGGGGCCCTTGACCAGTAAGGCAGTTTTACACACACACACACACACACACATACACAAATGATTGTGCACTGCTGTTAACTCCTGCCTCTGCTTGTGGATTTGCAGCATTGATAGTTTAAGTTAACCAGCTTTTTTAGTCTGGAGTTAAGACATTTTTATTTCCTATTTTGATTTTAAGACCTCCATCAATAAAGTGAACAGATGTTGATGGGATAGACATTAAACAGCACATACCCATAGTGTTATAAATAGAAAATCCAAATTGCACATTGACTATAGAAGCACAAAGCAGACCTGTTCAAGATTAAAATACTAATCTGTCATAATAATGTAAAAGCATTTGGACACATTGCCTTAAGGAACATATTGTGTGAGCTGTAGTACAGAGACCCTCTGAGACCAGCACTGGATGATGGGAGTCAGAGGTCAGATTGACACACATCTGTCATTGTAAAGAAAGGCTCGAAAAACAAATCTATCCTCATTGAATGTGTCAGCCTCCATTGCTTTCTCAATGCTGAGCGAGAGTTTATCAACCCCCAGGAACGCCACAAGTCCCTGCAGGGACTCGTCACGGAAAATGACACACACAGCACCAAGATGAAGAAAAAAGCATGTTTGCACTAGACATTTGAGAGTCAGAGCAGAAATGACAGATGTGTTGTGCAATGAACTCTGACATTTTTGCTTTTTTGCTCTCAAGGTAGAGATTACAGCACTGTGCTTGCTGTGAACATTTGATCAGAGTATTAATTAGCTCAACTTTTGATTGACACCTGAAAGTCGGACCTTGTGAGATCCTTGTGATTCTTGTTCCTTCCCGCCCACTCACAGACACCTGTCACTTAATACTGTACACAACCAGTCCAATTTACATATCAATGTAGAGTCAGTAAGTCATGTAAACAGTGACGAGCCACCACTGCACAAGGGCCCTTCACTAAACTTCAATTAACAAACAATTTACGTTGATTTTCATGAGAGTGCCAGTGATGTTATAAATGCACAATGTTTGACCTGATATAATCATCAATTAATCATTCTCGGGCTGATATCTCAATAATTAGCATTTCAATCAACAAGAAGCCCAGGTGAGAAAACGATTAAACAAGTCAGTGAATAACAGATCAGGTAAATTAGCTAAGTTCAGTACTGATATTACTGAAAAAAGGTGCTTAGCCTATATATAAAACCTGTGGATGGCTACTGGAAGTACACAAAAAAGTTACTTCTAATGGGAACCAAGCATTTTCGAAAAACTGGTTCGGGTCAGTAGCACTTTGTGCTGCAGGAAAAGGTGAACTCATCCATCCTGCACACTAAAGAGCCCAGGTGGGGCTCATTACTCCGTTTAGGTGAAGCCTCATTAGGCAGGACCCTTGTTGGCCCTCACAGATTCTGAGAGTCTCTAGTCACCAGTATGACAAAGTAACTGAAGAATACAGATTAGACCACATTTGTTTTTTGTTAATGCTTTGCTTTGTCCTGGGCATCCTTTTACTATACATATCTATACGGCCAAAGCCACCCTGTCTTCAGACATTTAATCCAAAACCATGGTTATTCGAAAAGAACTGTTTTCTCTGCATTTCTGTAACAGCCTTCACCTGTCTATTAGGACTATCCACAAAATATGCACATTCATGTAATTTAGCAGATTCCCTTATCCAGAATGTTTTACAACTGATACTAACGCACAAGCCATGCAATTGTGGTTTAAGGTCCTTGCTCAGTGACCCAACAGTTTATCAGAGGTCGCATTTGAAACCCGAATCTTCTGGTTCATGGTCCAGGAACTGGGAGCAACGCGCGAACTGGTCGCGAGAAGGCGCCGAAGCACCAATCAGGGCAGGTGGCTGATCTGGCCGGGGGGTGTCTCTTTTGGAGGGGGTGGCCGACTGGAGTGAGGCTCAAAAGAGTGCAGAGGGTGACGAAGTGCCAGAGGGCGAGCGTGAGCTCGAGATGGAATGATGGTGGAATGACAATGACCTGGCTCCGAACAGCGCAAAAAAACACGCCTTTTTAGCTGTTTGGAATCAGGACATCCGTAATCCATAACGGATATAATCCGCCTCACCGTTAGCTCTGTAATGGCGACCCGCAAGGGGCGGCCGAACGCTCCAGGGGAAGGTAGGAACCCTAACAGAAAGACTAAGAAAAAGCAGCATTTGATTTTTTTTTTATTAAACTAGGTCATCAGAAAAACAAATGAAAAGTCAAAGAAAGTTGTTTGAATATGCAAATGAGATGCAAACTCAATTATGGTGATTGAGTAGCAGGTGGCGTATTCATGGGGGTGAACAGAAGCATAACAAACTGCACGAGAGTGCCACACATTGACTGTTCAGTAGGTTGTATGATCACCCAAAACACACTGACAGTAATGGGGCATGGACAGGATCAGATTGTGGGATCCTCTTTGTATTCATTTTTTATGATCGGTGTATTTTACAGACTTTATTATTCGTTAGGCCTGGCACTCGGGCATGCTAGGTCTTTGGTCATGGATTCGGCTCTAACATAACTAAAGCTCTAGTTAACCAAAAGGTGTTAGTTGAAATCAAATCTCTGTGCAAGCCGGCCACTTGTAGCATTAAAACTGCAAGAGGGTTAACAACTGATGTAGAAACATCCTACAGAGGTACATCCTACACTTGGTACCATACATACATCTAAGGGTAATTTATGGTACCCATTCAACCAACTAACATTATTTTGGGTGTGAGGACACCCATAACGGAGAACACACTTTACAGGTAGGTGCTGTTTAACAACCACCCAATCAATGTCAGTTTGTTCTAACAACTGAGATCTGAAGAATTTTAACAAATTCTAATAGGAATAGCAATCTGTCTTTTATCTCTGGACATTGTAGTGTGAACAGGTATGTAAGCAGCATGGTGGCACAGCAGGAATGTCCTGGGAGAAACCTTTGCCCTTCCGGTGTTGAGTCTGCGTGTCTTCCTCGTGTCTATGTGGGATGAATCTGTTTACCTCCCACAAACCAAATACATGTATTAGGTTAATTGATTATGCTAAATTGGCTTGACCTGAGTGTATATACCTGCCTTGATGGAAAATAGGATACAGACTTGTGTGTGTCGCTGAAATAACCATTTATGCTGATAACGACATTAAATAAATCAAACAAAGAAACAAATAACAGTGGGTCAAATTAAAAAAGAGGTTTAGCATGTCTATTTTAATTGCTATAAATGTTTTACTGTGATGTTTTATTTACATACTGTATTTTATTGAATTTATTTTCATGAATATTGATTTAATTTGCATTAACTATGTGTCATTTTCTCTGAAAACGTGAAATAGATTCCTATATACTCCTATATAGTATATATATATATATATACTATATATACTCTGCTTAAATATTCAAGTATTAAATAGGTGATACTGCATTGCCTGTTTTGGAAATAAGTGGAAGATAAAGAAAGTGATACCAGAGATGCAAAAGAAAGGGGCTGTATCTGAAGTTTGGAAGTCTTTTGGTTTTCTATAATCTGATGTAGACCAAATGACTGTATCCTGCAAAGTTTGTTGAGCCGCTGCTGGTAACTTAAGTAACTTACTCCTTCACCTTCGTGGAAAACATGTCAGAATAGCCAGAATGTATAAGATTGCGATCTGATTCAATGCGGTTAATGACATATAAGTTGGACTGGAAAAAGCAAATAAGAAGACAACTTCAGCTTCGTATGCCACTAACCAGTATCACAATTAAACCAAAGGGTCAGATTACATACCACTTATAGGGGCACTGCATAGTACAGGATAAGCAAGTAGTACTAAGACATTATGGTTTCAGTAACGATTCGAATCTTCCCAATTATTTCCTTTGTCTTTTCAAGTCATGCTGTCTTGTAAACCGCGGTGCAAGGTAATGTCAATTTAAGTGTTTATACATGTCTGTGTAATTGATGCTGCATATACTGGAGAACGGTTTATCTGAATGTGTCTTGGTTGATGAAAATAACAATGACTTCTAAAAGCAATTAATCTAAATAAACAACATGTGGGCTTTTAGTTTGATGTTCCGCTTTGAAGATGTTAATATTAAGCTCAGGGATGGCTCGCTGCAGGTGGTACTCATGAGGGGATCCTGACTGGGGCTTTGATGAGCTTTGTTTTCCTGTGGAGATGCTAGGCTTGGACCAAAACTTTCAAATCAATTTCTTGCCAAAACTAGGATACTGCATGCAGAGTAATTTAGATTCAAATGAATCGTGTTGCATGAGGACTCTATGGACATCTAATTGAAAGATCCATAATTGAAAAACTTCTGTGATGTGACTTTCTCTCCCTTTTGGTCATACAGTGACAATCTAACATTAAAGCTCTGGATTAAAATGCGGTTTTCTTCTTTTTCCTTATTTTAAGTGCAAATGGCTGAAGGCTTGCCCTCAACTGATAACACAATTTAAAAGAACACTCAGTCCTACGTTCAAGAATTAATAAATGCAAAATACAAATTGACAATTTCTTGTAGTTGTTATGACTTTTTTAATGGCATAAACAGTTCTTGCAGCAGAATGGATGTTTTAACTTTATTACCCTAGTGTTATCCACTAATGTGAATATCATTGTTTGCATGACTGTTTTAAAGTTCCTGAATGTTTTCCACCTATGAAACTAAGGATGCTGAATTTAAACAAATGACTCACCTGCAGCATGAATGGCTGCCTATCAGATAGTGTACAACCTTATTTAACAACAGCTAAGTTCTGTGTAATATCAGCCCTGTGACAGGGCATTGACCTCTGTACATTATGGTTACCGGGGAGTACGTCTGCAATTGTGGTGTCAGTTTTCATGACAATGCTAGAATTGTCCTTGACAACACAATCATAGGGGTATAGAAAAAGCACACACATCACTGTGAAGTTAATGGTGTTTCTGAAGCCTAGTCTTGCAACTTCCTATTTGTATAGGACCTCTCTGTTTTCTCCTTACCTGTAAAAAATGGCATGATACATTTCTGTATGGCACTCGGAAGGTACACAAATGAGTCCACCTAGCCTGCCACCCACTAGTCCCAGCGACATCTTCCAACTGGGTCAGGCTTCACACACAGGTATGATTTGGCTATGTCTGAAAGAGAGGAAGCCAGACCATGGGTTTCTTTCCAGGCGCCAACAACCACAGCCTACCCTTTGAGGTCCAGCTTGCTTAGGTCTGCATACTGTGTTTTCTGAGACAGACAGAACACCTCACAACCCTGACTACAGAAAGCTGGGAAACTACATGCATTTCTGCTTGACACTACTGTGGTGGTACAGCAAGTTAAAATCCCACCACAGCAGAGAGTTCAAGTGGTGCCCTTCAACTGGGTCAGGTGTCGCACAGGCACATGTCTAAGACAGGAACAATGTATATGTAGAAATACTAGAGATTACTAGAGTTTTCAGTGTGATCGTCTGTGACTGGAGATTGACCGATAGCTCTCATATAATTGATTTTGTTCCAGTCACGTTGTATATGTTGCAATTCAGCATCTTTGCTGGTAAAATGTTGGATCGTCAATGCAAATCACATAGTGGCATTTAAAAGCCAACAGCCCCTTCTATCTTTCTTTAAAAATAGTTTTTGTATGCTGCCATTTATAATTCTTAGACAAAAAGGACATTGGAAACAGACCAATATTTCAAAAACTGGGGATTTTTTCCTCATGTAGTGTTACTGAGAGAATATCAAGATTGGTGTGATTAAATAAAAACATACAGGAAAAGCCCCTTTTGGCATAAACAACTCATCAATGAGTGTGACAGAGAAGGTCAAGAATGTTCTGACGAACAGGCAGTTGTAGCCAAATACAATGCTGGTGCTCCAACTAATGTGTCTGAATGCACAACTTCCCTAGCACAGATGGACTATAACAGCAGGCAACCAGTTTAAATACCATTGCTGTATAAGGGGAACAGAAAGGCAAGACTCCAGTGAGCAAAAAAGAACTAAGAGTTTTTTGTGTATTGTAGGACCGGAATTTGACGAAAGCGGCAAGAATCAATGAATGCTGCTTGTCAAAATTCAACTGTTCAAGTCGGTGGCGGTGGAGAAATTGGGTGTTTTCTTGATTCGCTTCTCTAATATGTACATTATATCACAAAAGTGAGTACACCCCTAACATTTTTATACTATTTTATTATATTTTAATAGGTCAACACTGAAGATATGACACTTTATTACAATGCAAAGTAAGCAGTCTATATATCGTATAACAGTGTAAATTTGCTGTGTTTTCAAAATAACTCAGCATTCAACGGCAGACCTCAGACTGAAAAACATGAAAGATACAAAGATTCTTATAAAGCCATTATTTGGTTGCACACAGGTGAACAACACTTCATGTTGTTTCTGCAGTGCTAATCAGTAATTATTACTGGAATTATATTCTGGAAACAGTCTTAATCTTCAAAAATGGCCCCTTCCTCACTGACTGTTCCTGCAGCATCTCTTTGCAGGTAGTTGCTCAGTAGTTGCCCTGTTTATGAGCTGCAAATTAGAAACAGAGTTTCTCTGCATTTTTGAATATCAGCCTTGTGACTGCAGGATTCAGCTGAAGCCAGTAATCTGAAAATGGCATAAATCATTCTAATTAATAGGCCAACAGAACTGAGCCCACAAAACCCAAAGAAACACTCATTGTAATACACTTAAGGCCGATACGGAAACTAGATGAATCTTGAGGACAAAGGATGCTCTCAGGGGAAAGTGGACAAGGACACATAGGAAATGTTTTCTTTTTACATGTAAAAATATTTGGATGTATGATTCATCCGTGTTCTTATTACAATATTCCACATGATTTGTCTCCATGGAAACAATTATTCTTCCAACCACTGAACAGTCTTCCATTACTTGTACACAAAACGATTACACAAATGAGTCTTCTTCAGAAAAGGCCAATATATATATATATTCTTGCGATTGCCAATAATCAGCTTGACTCTTGCCTTGCCCATGTCCCTCGGCTATTAGAGGCTGTCCCTGTCCCTCGGCTGTCGGAGGCTGTTCTCGCTCCTCGCCCGTTGAAGGCCGTTCTCGCCCGTTAGAGGCCGTTTTTAATTTTCCTGACTCGCATGCCACTTTTGAGTTTTCGGCTTGTACGTGCTTTCCAGACCCCTTCCTCTCCCACGCAGTTCTGACCCTTCTGCTCCCACGCCGTTCTGACCCTTCGGCTCGCTCACTGTTTTTGATTTTCCCGGTTTGCATGCCGTTTGATACCCCTCGACTCGTACACCGTTCTGACCCTTTGGCCCGCTCGCTGTTTTTGGTTCCTCGGCCCGCTAGCCGTTTCGGCTCAAATGCTGTTTCTGCTTTTGTTTCTTTTGTTTCTTTTGTTTCTTTTATGATTTTTTTGATACAAGCAACCTTAGTTTGGTGGTTTTTGTAAATTTCATCTCCCTGGTTGTTTTTGTGGATTTTCAGCTCCCTGGTCATTTTTGTGGATTTTCGGCTCCCAGGCCATTTTTTCTGAACCCTTTGGCATCCAGGCCGCTTTTGTGTTTTTCTGTTCTTTTCCTTAGAGGACCCCCTGCCACTCTTCTCAGTCGAAACTCTGGGTTCCTGCCCTTCTGCAATGAGGTGGCGCTGCTTCCCACTCACCGTCTGGGGCTACGGGAGGACCTCAAGAATCAGCTGCTGGAAGGTGACGCCAACTTGAACCTGGATGACCTCATCGCCTTTATCAGGTTCGATTATCTCCGAGGTTCTCATCTCTCCATCCAGCTCTCGTTACCAGCCTTGCCAGCTCCCTCAGAGCCCATGGAACTCAGCAGGGCCCGTCTCTCATCACTGGAACACCAAGAACGTCCTGAACATCACCCAGCTCCTCCTTCTCGCCTTTAGATTTTAGTTTTCGTTCCTTGTCCACGCTTCTAGCCTTCATCCTTAGACTTTGTTTGATCTGTTTGCCATGCACCTATCCTGGGACTGTACATACTTGTTTTTGTTTCCTAGTCTTTAAGTAGCTTCCTGCCTGTATCTGTTCGCTGCGTTTGTCTCCACCATACTACCCAGCATTACATAGATATGTTCGAATGTACCTCTATCTTAGATCTCTCTCCATGGTAACAATTCCCCTAAAAGTGTTTCTATCCCTGTCTGTTTGAACAACAACATTAGCAACAACAAAATCAATTTAAGTCTTGTAGGAGCTGAACACTAATAACCATGTACTCCACAACTTACCCACTTGTGAACTTCATCAAGAAGTGCTAAGAACACAGACATAACCTGTCGTCTGATCTACTCCTGGTTTTTAAAGTACTTTAAAGTACTTTTTTAAAGTGCCAAAGTTAGGGTAGTTTTTATGCTTTTCTAAAGTTTGCAATTTCAGCCAGTAAAATTTTAAAAGACAAAGGCTTTATATGCAATTCTATGATATTTAAGTAGCCTTATTATTTAGATCAAATTGTTTTCTATTTATTATGTACCATAGTACATATCAAAGTAAATGTCATTATTCCATGTTGCATAGAGTGCACTACATAGAGAGTAAAGTGTCATCTGAAATTTGCCCTATTCTATTCTCTATTGGTTATGTATATGTATTAAATGTTAGATTACAGGTAAATTAATCCCTGTTTGGAGCAGATACATAATCATGATATTACTGTGTTAGATTCTGTGCAATTACTTAAGATGCTGCTTAACTTGTCTCAGGAAAGTTAAATGTGATGTTATATGTGGCAAACCTCCTCTATCAATCTTTTGTTAATTATTTTCATTGCCAGGCCCAGCTCAAATAATTCTAAAGTGGACAATATATTTCATTCATGTACTCCCATGTTCCTCTCCACAGTCTGTTTGCTTGTTTGTTTGTTTATTTGGCTTATTTAACATCACTATTGGAACCAGTGGCCATTTAAGTAACACACAGCGTTATATTTATACACAAGGTCATCTTAAGACTAGTCACATATATACACACTCGGTCAACGCTAATTTAGAGTAATCAATTAACCTAACACGCATGTCTGCGGACTGTGGGAGGAAACCAGAGTATCCGGAGTAAACCCACATGCTGCTCCGCCCTGGGATTGAACCCAGGACCTTCTTACTGTGAAGCACTGAGCTTCCAGGCCATCCCCCTCTCCTCAGTCTACCTGAAGGTTTTTGAAAATTGAGTTGAATCAAATGTCGCTGTCAGATGCAACATACTGCATGTCCACATTCAGCAAATCAGGCATATTTATTTCTAACAATGTATCTTTTTCACAATTGGTTTAACTAAAACTATAGAGCCTGTATAAACTCATCAAAGCCTGTCAAAATGACTTTTGTCACATTACACTGATGAAATAACACTCAAAATCTAATACATAATTAGTGAAATAGCAACAAATTGCTTTCCAGATTATACGCTAGACTGCTTCTCCTTCAATCAGCTGTAGTGGTTTTGATTATTTCACAAATAAATCCTTCTTTTGTTTAAGAACTCCAGTATTGGTCGTGCACGGTAAGAAACAGAATTTCTGCAAAGATCTTTGAGTTAAAGTTGTGAACGGAAGGAGGACAGTTAGGAGAAGGGAACAAAAAGACTTCTGAGATTTAACTCTCCCTCGGACTCGAGTTCAGAGCATTATTAAGAAGTGCATGGTACCAGCAACACCTTTGCCCAAATTTGACCAGCCCTGAGGCTGACGAAAGGAGGATATTGATCAGAGAAGCTGCCAAGAGGCCAGTGGCAACTTTGAAGTACTTACAAGCCCTTCTGACTGAGATTGGCTGGTATGTGCATGTGACATCAATTGCACAAGCTTTACTCAGCTGGACTGTATGGCAGGATGGCAAGAAAGAAGGTTCTTCTGAAAAAGTACTCCACTGAGTCTTGTTTGTGCTTGTCATGTGGTTTTGTGATCAGATGAGACCAAGATGAATTTTTTGGATTATATTTTAAAGCACTACCAAAAAACACAGCATACCACCCTTAAAACATTATACCTGATGTGAAGCATGAGGGTGAAAACATTATGTTCTGTGGGTGTTTTTTTCATAAAGGACTGGGCAGTTGGTTAGTGTAGAGGGAAAAATGATTGTTAAAAACATGCACAAATTCTTGAGGAAATCCTGAGACATTCTGCTAGATTGCCTTTAGATACCAGTGCAATAATGACCCTAAGCATGCCATAAAAAACTAAAAAAAGCAATGCAATGGCTTAAGTATATCAATGTGAATGTCACTGAGAGCAGATACACAATCAAAACTAAATACTGAAGAGTAAGCAAGTTGAGAAAAAGCAAAAAAAACATGAGGAAAATTATATTTACATGCCTTCATATGTTTTGAATCAGTGCTAATTGTACAACCAATTAACAGCCAGAGCTTGCATTAACAAAGTGAGGTGGATGATATTAGCAGTATAAGCAAGTAAAAGTGACTGCATGAACTGTAATGTAGTTTATTTACTATGTAGTAAATAAGTTTTCCATGAGACAACATGTTGAAAGAAAACCTATTTGCCAGCTTACCCAAATTTACCTTTCTTCATCAAGAAGTGCTAAGAACACCCCTGGTTTTCAAAGTACTTAATTGTGTACTAGACTGCCAAAATTGTGGTAGTTATAGTTGTTTTCATGCTTTTCTTAAGTTTGCAACTTCAGTCAAATTTTAAAAGACAAAGGCTTTATATGTAATTCTATAATATTTAAGTAGCCTTGTTATTTAGATCAAATTGTTTTCTATTTATTATGTAGTATTGTACATATCAATGGGAATGTAATTGTCATGGTGTTTTTTGCCCTATTCTATTCTCTATTGGTTATGTATATGTATTAAATGTTGGATTGGAGGTAAATTAATCTCTGTTTGGAGCAGATACATAATCATGTATCATATCATATTACTGTGTTAGATTAATAAATCATGTGCAGTTACCTAAGATGCTGCTTAACTTGCCTCAGTAAAGCTAAATGTGATGTTATTTGTGGCAAACCTCTTCCGTCAGGGACCATCTTTCTAATGGTCTTTCAAACTTTTGTTAATTATTGTCATTGCCAGGCCAGGCTCAAATAATTCTAAAGTCGTTAATATATTTATGTGTGTTACATATATTTTATATACTAGGGTATGAACTGGCCATGGATTTTTCAAGCATGTGTTCGATTTGCTTATCTGTCTAAAGGCACCTGGACTGTGAATGACTGATCAATATATTCAATACAGAAATTAAATTAAATTAATTAAGTTTTTGTCTGTACGATGGTGCTTGTATTTATTATGATCAGAATAAAGATCAGATCATAATTTGGTGTAATTAATATGGAAATCCAGAAAACACAAACTTTTCTCAAACCATTTTGGAATGTGTTCTTTTAAAAGCAGGTTGTTGGTCAAAATGGCTATTGAAATGACATCACCACAGTCTTTTTATGCTACTGTAATGTAAAGGCCAAGGGTATTTTTCACATGCAAAATGTATTTAAATGACGGTGGCTAAAAAGAAGTTTGTGCCACTTACACAGTATTCAAAGCCTATAATATTGACCTGCTGTTTTTTTATACTGTTGTAATTTGTTATTATTGGTAAATCCTCTGTCATTGAGGTGAAGGTTTTTGAAATAACCCTGCATTCATATGTATGTGTATATATATAGGAAATATGTGCTCTTGTGCAAATGTGTTCAGAGCTAGAGGGTATTAGGTACTAGCAGGAGCTCCCAAGGGTTCTAACACCCTTGGGTTCTAAAACACTAGCATTGAGTCAAACACTGAGTCATCTAACACTGAATCATTTTCAACACAGTGAAGTGTGTAACAATTTAACGAGAATGCAATGTCAGTCACTTGGTATTTTGAAACTGAAATGATACAGGTGAAACTTTTAAAAATACAGTGGATCACAGTTGACAATGTTTTTTTCTACAGGGTTTTTAAACAGGATTTATCAGCAGATGGAGATTTGTAATACTCGTTGCTAAACACTGATGATAATTAGACGGGATAGAGACCTGGATAGGAGTTAAGTCACACTGTACTTGAAGAAAGCATGTATGAAGCTGACTAAGACTATAGCTAATCAGACTATGGTGCTGTCTACTAATAGTGCTCTGCACTCTTGCTTGAATGCTGCTGTTGTATAGTATGGGTACGGTTGCTTGGTGGGTATTACTGTTGCCTCACAATGAGAGGAGAAGAGGTCTGTATGAAGGTTGCTGACATGTAATTAAATTTTCAGGACAAATGACAAACCAGCAAAACACAGAATATGGTGTGTTTCAGACAATTTATGTGAATTTATGAGCTAAACGAGCATTAATCGGCATAATCAAGCACTGACCATCATACCAGCTTCCAAAACACAATATATGATGTTTTTTGTTTGTTTGTTTTAGCAGAGTTGATACCAAATACTTGTAGGAACATACTACAAATGAAGCTGTGCTTCTTAGGGAATATGTCATAGACATTCTGTTTGCCATGTCTTGCCTTTTCTCTTTCTAGTATATACAAGTTTGTCAGATTAAAAGGAGACCATTTACACTTAAAAATTCCCAAAGCATGACATTTTCCGGAAAAGTTGTCCTAACATGGTTTTGATGATGCATTTTGTAGCCAGTTGACTGTTTTTGTAAAACTTGGTAATTCCATGCTGATTGAGTTTTTTTTTTTTAAGTATTGCGACCTCATGTGTCTGCTAATACTTTTAGATATAGAAATAAGAAATGTATTGTATGTAAATAACCTTCAATCCATAGAAAATGAAGACCTGGCAACCACTCTGTCAATTGACTAAATCGAATGGAATATGTAATCATCTGCACTTTGTGTGGCCTATGTTTTCTGTTTGATTTTCATTTAGATGCTGATTTATAAGTAAGACAAGCACAGTTTCTTTGTACATGGGCTCAAACATGAGATGCATAGAATGTGGCCAAATTGCATCTGAACTAGGCGCTAAAGGCTTAATCCATCTAGCCATGAGTGCCAATCTAGCTTTTATGTAGTACATAATGCTATGCTGTCATAACCACAAGCCGTTACATGGAGTACTTTATACCCATTTGCTGATGAAAGTTGCTGCCAGACTGATGTATCATCAAACTAGCTGAATCTAGATGACCCAACAAGCAGCAAGTCAATAATTTAACATTGATTTGATGTTATTAGCATCAGAAGTTCCACATCTGTTCTAGACAAAATGTTGTTAACACTAAGTGTCAACTGAGACCAGAGGTTAAAAGATTTAGCCCACACACACACACACACACACACACACACATACAGACAGACACAGGCTCCAGTTTAGTGCTGCAGCTGATGAATATGCTCAGAGAAGCACAAATAAGTATGATGTAAAGTGACAGGCCACTATCGCATTGCAAAATAAAATCCTAAGACATTATAATTGGTTTCTAACACAATACCACTGTCTTCTTAGGGTATTATCTTCAAAATGTGTGCATGTGTGTGCGTGTTGTGCTAATTAAACTTCCTAATTTGAAGAAATACAGGCAAGTTCTAGATTAACAGTCTTTTGTAATGCGTATGGAAACAGCAGCCAGTTTATTACAAAATAATCTAAAAAATGCTCCTTGTTATTTATTAATTGAACACACCAATTTATTAGGTGTACCTTCTAGTATCGTGTTTTAGTGCTGACCACAAATCAGTATCACGATTAAAATATTTATCATGATTAGAACATTTAACCTTAATTATGATTAATATAATCTGCCCCCATAGACAAGGTTTTTCTTGTAAATATGTTCAACTATTAAATCTATATTTTTGTACTGAAAATGTAAACATACTCTTAAGTATATATTAAGATAAGCTGTGGTGTTTAATTGATGCTTAATGAGTTTTAAGGGGTCCAATTTGTGCCAAATATGCCCCACACTATTTCACCACCAGCAGTATCCTAAATTGTTGAGGCAATGCAGGACAGATCCATACATTTATGTTGTTCATGCCAAGTCTAAACTGATCTAACCATCCAAATGTTATAGTAGGGACTGAGACTCCTGAGACCACCAATCATGCTTGGAATCTTCTGTTTTACAAGTTTGGTGAGTTTGTGCAAATTGTATCCTCAGTCACGTGTTCTCAGATGATAGGACTGATACCTGCTGGGCTCTTCTGTTGCTTTAGTCCATCTACTTCAAAGTTTGGCATGTTGTGAATTCAGAGATTCTTTTTTGCATAGTTTGGTTGTAACAACTGGTTATTAGGGTTACTGATGCATTTTTATCTGTCTGGCGTTTGTATCTCCACTGACCTCTGGCATCAGTGAGTCTTTCTCCTCAAGAGATTTGCTACTAACTGGCTATTTTCTTTTTCTGACCATGCTCTTTAAACCCTAGAGATGGCTGTGTGTGAAAATTCGAGTGCTGCTCACAAAAAAACCCCAATGAGATATCCCCTTTCCCCTATCCCCTATGTTTGTGAGCAGTGTTTTCTGAAAAACTCACCACAGACTTTGAAGATGGGTTAGTTATTTTTATATTTGGAAATAATACCAATAGCAGTATGCATTTGAACAATATTTAGATATTTTCTAAGCCATTAATTGTGCATTTTCTTTGGTGTTCCATTTTTAAAAAAAAATCTCATCTCATCTCCTCTCCTTGTCTTGTTAATCCTTGTATTGTTGGTCTTCATATTATAAATTGTAACTGTACCTTAGCTGCTGGCACTTTATCATAAGTTTTAGTACTTTTGCCTCAAAACTGATTCCCAGTGAGGACTCTGTGTAGAGTTTACATGTCCTGTCCATTTTCTCTTGGTGCCCTAGTTACATTCCAATCACTTCCAATTCCAATGTTCTGTTTCCTTGTCTGTTTAAATCTTCTTATACACAATTTTGTCTTTCCCTGTTTTGAAACCTGTTATGATAACCCATAAACTACTCATAGTGTGTTACATCAGGTCATACACTGAGAATGGATCAGTGCATCATGCCAGTTAAACTAAGGTCAAATCCTACTTTGAAACAGCTTTGCAAATAGTGCTCAGTCTAGGCTGTGGACCCAATTGTATTTCAAATAGCTCACTAAATTGCCCTTTCTCATTGAAGCAGTAATAGCACTGCAAATGATACACATTTCCACTGTGTGACAGGAACTGTCAAAAAATCTGCTACAACACAGGCTGAAACATACTCTGTTACTTGCCTCTCAGTCTGTCTCTCAAGATGTCTCTCTGTGTCTTCTGTCCCAGTCTAGGTATGCCCAGGCATGTCATGTCCAAGGTGATGATGATGACAGTGACAAGGAGTACTATTATTCTTATTTTTATTAACCTTATTTGATTCTTCATTCTCTCTAAAGAATATGTTTGGAGTGGGTTTTCACCACAACTGAACATGCTTGTTCGGATCTTTCTGAAGAAAGGTTGCAACAGGATAATGACCCCAAAACACTCCTAATAGCTTTGCAACAATTACACTAAGAACAAAGAAAATATGACCATCTGCTGACTAACATAGATGTTCATTTACATTCTCCTGGCCTCAACCTCATTTATAGGGGCACTTTAAGACAGAGAAAGCGAAGAATTCAGTAAGCATGCAAGATGCTCGTTGGTATACTGTGAAATCATACTGGGATAACACGGATCAACATGGAACATGGAACAAACTTGTGGTTATCATTACAGCAAAATGAAAACATGATAATTGTACTGAATATTATTTCCTGAATTTATATGCTCATTATGGTTTGTATTGAAAAACATATTATTAAATAAAAAAAAAACATGTAAGCTAATCAGTGGTCTCAGAGTATGTGTATTTAATGATGATGATGCTACTACAAATAATCAAAACAACATAATAATAATAATAATGGTTCTGCGTGTATTTTATGTATTTTGGCTGCTGCTGATGAAATCGTCTTATCATAACCCATTTAATAGATATTTCCTATTTTTGTAAATGTCTTCACATTTTAGCCTATGTGCCTACTGTAGGTGCTATGAAGTTGTTAATGTTAGTTAGGCCCGGGCATGCTTAGTAAGGACCTGTTCACAATTACAGATACAGACACGTATTCTGATTTAACTGAATATACTGTTTTAAAGAAGATTTAATACAATAGAAATGTTGCATCAATCTTTAAACCACTGCAATACATTCCGTTAGAATGTAATGCGAATAACCTTTATACTTAAACACGCACCATGACTGCACTGAGAGGCACTCAGAAGCCAATGTCATTTGCAGTTCCAGTTTTAACTACAATTACTTTGAATTGTTGCTGTAACACAGACAAAGCTCAAATTGATTAAAAAACCTGTAAAACCAATCAACAAATTGATTGTGCTATTTCAGACTTAAATTTTTAAGAAAATGTGTAACGAAGGCATATTCTTAGGTCCATAAATTGGGTAGTTCTGCTAGTGGGTGTTAAGAAAATGGCAGGCATTTAAATATGCTGTTGATAATTTTCTTGGCAACATTTTACAGTGCACTAAACAATATTGATAACGACATGATTAAAGCATGCAAACATGCCGTGCAACGTGTGACTGAAAATTCATTTTCTGCATTCACTCTTGGAGTTATCTGCTGATCTTGGTGCAGTGAGTGATGAATATGGTGACACATTTTACCGGTATACTGCAGAGTTACTCAAAACAAAGAGCAGGTTATTGTTAAACGATAAAATAGAAGATAAAAAACAAATAAAATTGCTACCATAATATTATGCAGCATGCAGATACTTTCTTCATACTTCAACAGAATATGTGTAAAATGCATGGATTTCTCATCCATTGGTCCCATTTGGATGGGCACTTGCAAGTGTTGCCAGTTCTGCAGATTTCCTATTTATATGCGGATTTAATATTACTTTGTTAAAATATATGCCTAACATTAAATGAAGCAAATACAATTAATTAATACACTTAATATATATTACATCCTATGTATTATAGATGTGTCAATATACATTGTATATCTTTGCATAAGCTTTGTATGTCCAGTTACATGAACATTGACATTGGTTTTATAATCAAACATGAACTAATTAGGGCTGTGACCATGCTCCACATAAACATTTCTGTAGGCGGACTGGCTGTAATTGACCCTTGTTACTGTAGATGGAGGCCTGAGTGTGTGATGGACTTTGATGGACTGACACCCTGTCCAAAGTGTAATCCTGCTCTGTACTTATTGTTTCCATGTTCAGGACTCACTGTGACCCTCTTTAGGATAAGCAGGTACAGAAGATGATTTAATATATTACAATGATGATGATCTACATTACTCCTGTTATTCTTTGGATGGTGGTGTTATAGATTGGGATAATGCTGTTGTTCTGTATTGCAACACCGCACTTATTACAGGGAGCAGCTGTGGAGTAGAATGGAAAATAAGATAAAAATGATAAGGAGAGTTTATGATTTATTATAGGGATACAATGACCAGTTGATTACATTAACCATAAAATATGAGAAAGGCCTCCAGCCAAAGCAGCATAATCACAGGCTAATTGTATCTAGTTGGCCACTGGACACAACCGAGCCAAATAAAGTGTTTAAACGCATCAGTATTACACAACATAACACAAAATATTGGAGGATAATTTGGCGAGTTTTGTTCCACAGAAATGAAAGAAGTCTCCTTTACAGGAATACCAGTACTATGGCAGATTATTTTATTTCAGGGATTCAAAAGGTTGAACAACATGATTCATAACTTCTGGGAATTTCAATATTTTATGCCTGCTACAGCTTCAGATCTACTTTGCTCACATAACTTTGGTTTACAGAGTTCTCCCACATGAGTCTTTAATTCTGCAGCATGTGCTATTTTGCTGGTTTCTGCGATTTTATCTTGTGTGTACTTTAACATGCATTGCTTTGTATAATTGTTGGACCTTGTCTTGTTGGTCTGACCAATTTTATTATATAAAAAGTAGGTAGATCCCTTTCTTGGCAATTTCTTGTAGTCGGCCACAGCCACCACTTGCAGGTTAATATAATAAATAATATGTATTATAAAACATATGGACATGAAATCTCCATGGTCAAACAGTGTCAGCAGAATGAATGACACAACATGACTGAACGCAGAGACACAGTGACTCTCAAATATAAAACGTTTAAAGGTATTCAACAGTGAATTATGGCAGCAAACTCTAAAGGAAAATGTCAGGTGCATGAACTGAGCGCGCAAGTCTCTGTCTTTATCAATATATGGTTAAATAATGCTTTGGAATTGAGTTTGGAAATTAAAGCCTTGTCCTTAGTCTAATAGGAATGTTTTTCAAGCAGCCAAGATCCTAGAGTTGAGGCTGTTCTGGACAGGCGAACGCCGACCTAAAGAATCTCAGTTTCTAAAGGTGCTAGTCAAGGTAACATTTCCCTAAACTTACTGCATTCCATGTTTCCATGAAAATAACTGAATAACCTTCTTTACATATGTCCTACCTTTTCCTAAGCTTATATAAACACATTGCTTATATGGATAAGATAACATTGACAGAATTACTTAATATTGGAATTTTATTTAAGATCTTCACGTGTAACTATGTGATTTTATTTCCATCCAGATTGGCCATGTCTGTGTTTTTCCTCCATCCTTACTAGAAGGTGACACGTGAGTGTCCCATCCCACTACCACAGAAAATAATTTTGTCCCATCCCAATCCTGTATCGGATTAAAAAAAAAAAATTCCTGTCCTGTCCCACTCCTGGTAAAATGACTTCCACTCCCATACCGCTCTCATTCAAAATGACTCCCGCTCCTGTACCGTGCCCATTTTTCCTATTTATATTAGATTTTAAAAAGTACAATTAAATTTAATCTTATCCTCATTCATTTGTGGTAATATAGGGAGACATTTTATGCCTTAATCAAGAAAAAAATCCTTCACTTAAGGCCACAAAACATAAATAATACATGGCCTGTGGTCCCTATAGTTTTTCCTATGCAGGACCAGCTGCTAAGTCCCTGTTGAATAAACCCAAACATAACATAAAGTTGTATTTTACTCATTTATTGACCAATTATTTCCTTAAAACATTAGGCTTTAATTTGCTTAAAGAAAAAAGTGCACAAAGCAAGAGAACTGTTGTCAACTAACAAATGTACATAAAAGCATTACCTTCACAATTCACATACTGTGCCTGAGTTTTGTACAAAGAAAAAAGTACATATGATGCAAATATTAAATAAATTCCCGCAATTTGCTTTGCAAGTGTGTCTCTTGAGACCACTTGTCTCTGACTAAACATGTCTTACAATTAGCATACATCACGTTAACACCGTCACGCTTGACTCTCATCAAGTTCATTGATATTTGCGACTTTCCTGTCAGTTCTTTGAGCTTTATAGATAAGTCGTTACTTCTGACTTTGCGTTGCAAAGTAATTTTTATGACATCAGTTTCTGAGCTTGTGTTTACTCCTTCCATTGCTGCTGTTCTATGAATTCCGGTGGGAAGCTGTGGTTGGCGTGTAGTTATCTTAATCTTATAATTGCGTTACTGTAGGTTTCTTAAAAGAAAAAAAAACGACCAAATGGCGGTGCCTATTCTATGGGTCCCGTTAACTTTTTTATCCTGTACTGTCCCAATCACGTGAGTCATAGTTAAGTTGAGTCCCATCACACAGGAATCCTGCGGGTATCACGTGACCCGTGGGATTCCTAGATAGACTGGATAGACTTCTAAGTGATTTTGGAGGGAGATGCATTGTCTTACACGGCAACCTTATTTTATGCATTAATTTACTGCCACTAACCCCCCTGTTAAGTTGAGAAGATATAAATTAATATTGAACAGTTCCTATTTCACAAAAGTTTAACTTTGAGTTTCCCCACTGTCCTCTATATTGAGACAGAAATGCGCAAGAATAAAAATTAGAGGGTTGAAGCAGATGATCCACGTTCTATCTGTGATTTAAATGTCTGACTAAAATGACAGCAGTAAAAAAAAACCTTTACACTTATATAAATCACGTGCAATGATGAATAATTTTCTTTATTTAAATGAATAAATTATCTTGTTATTGTCAGTTCCTAAACAGTTATTCACAAATAAATGTAAATGATTCAATAATAGTATGCTTAACTAGCACACAGCTATATAAATACTGAATTAAGGAATGCAATGTAATCTACCTGATTTTAAGCTTAATTGCACTTGCACAGTTTTATCAAATAGCTGAAAGCACACATATGAAGCTCTGGAAGGAAATGTATCCATTGTAGGGCAAACACACGCAGCCACACACTAAGGGCCACTTTAGAGACACAAATTAATCTAACACACATGTCTTTGGACTGTGAGAGAAAACCTGAGTACCTGGAGTAAACCCACACAAGGGAGGACATGCAGACTCCACACATTAAGAATCCATGTGGCTCCACCCTGGGATTGAACCCGGGACCTTATTGCTGTGAGGCAGCAGTGCTGCCCCCCGAGCCACCGTTCTGTCCTGTCATTTTAAAATATCCCCAAAAACTGCAGGTATGTGGTAAGTGGAACTGATAAAACGGACAATGGGTGTAGAAACAAATAAGTGTGCCTAATAACGTGTTTGTTAAATGTAACTAGAGCAAGAAAATACATGACTCAGTGATGTGGTTGTGTTTCTTTAACTTAGCACATTTACATACTTTCATTATTAAAATTAGAGCAGGAAAACAAGTCCACATAACCTCCACGGAGGAGCAGTGGCCTCGGAATGAATTAAAAGACTCCAGTGTGAGACAAAACTAAACTTTATATTCAGAATGAATTGACAATGGCATTGAAAGCAGGGACACTAATCTCCCCACTGGCAAGTAGGATGAAGAGAGGCATACATTTGTGTGTCTGCAGGAAGCACTGCCCTACCTCTGACACCCTGCCTAAAGCAGATAACCACAGCCACCTAGATTGCAGGCAAAATAGGCACTGAGATTTAGCTCAGCATCATTAGCATGTTATGTCCTGTTCCCAGCTCCCAGTGCGGTATTCCCCAGGTAGCCTCATACTCCATTTCACTTCTAATTATCGAACTGCCACAAAGCATGTCAACCCATGCTCTTGTCCGAATAACACCTGCTGTGGCCATAACTCCCCAAACCAATTGGTCTTCTTTAAAAGCGTTCTCCTAGCAGACCAGCCTGATACCTCTTTGTGTGTGAACTTACAAACACAGAACATTCTTTCATATTCCATCTTAAATCTTGTACATTGTGTACTCTAGATTCAGTTGGGTCCAAACTTTGTTAGTTGGTTTAATCATATACTGTACAGTGTCACAAGCTGCCCAGTGTACTACGATAAATCTATTGGTTCATCATTATGTGTGGAAACCTCTTTGAGGACAAAGCCTTGGTCAGTTCATCACACTGCTTCTGGGTTGTTCTTTATTATGTCTGTTATGGGTTATTCCAGAGGAAGAACCTGCTGTAGCTGAATCTGTGCTGTAATTTAGATATTCCACTGGTTAGTTTACTTTAATTGAGATGACTTTCAATTCAGTTAATGACCTACATCACTGCTTGTCCAGAGTCCAGATGACTAGAGTGATTAGAGTGGAGTAGACTAGTCATTAGAGTGCAGTTACACATACCTAATGAATTTTGTAGCACAATGTTTTGAGCGTTTCATTTTTATCGTCTTTGACAAACCATATTAAGTAGCTATCTCGGATACATTGTTTGTAGTCATACAGAAGGCAACAATCTTTTAATATGCCATATACGAGTGAGTTATATACATATTAGTTCTTTATGAATATACACATGATGCGTAATTAACCAAGTAAACATACTGCACAGCACAACTGAACCATAGTTTTCAATGTGTTCATTTATTTGCAGTTGATGCATTCTTGGAAGATTCTGATATCTCACTTTTCAAACATATGTCCGACTGATCATTTTGGACTAAGAATTATAAATGACATGATAGCTGTGCTTACTGGCTTGTGCCTAGCTCTGGGCTGTCGCTAGCTTTAGCTTGAACCTCTTTGTCTTTTTTCATTTTGGCAAATCCCACATTTTCAGCATTGTGGAGCTATTTTAAATGTCTTCTGAGATTCGTTGTTCTAAATGTTTTTGGAGATGTTCTTCCACAGCGTATTTTTCACCACCCATGTATTGGAACCAGCACCCTCTAAAGAGCTTTCACACTGAAGACATTTCTATGTCCAAAATAGATGCCTACTTATTCTGGTAACCAGTTGATCGATCAGTGCATCTCTTATTTTTAATATTTATACGTTGATATTTATATACAGTATAATCATCTCTGATCAGTGAGTCTGCTAAATACTGTAAATGAGTAGGCTTGTCATCAGGTATAGACTACTTTTCCTAAAGTGCTCCAGGGGTAATCAAGCCCATATCGCTTATAGGTTTCCACTGACTTAAAAAGAAAGCTCACTATCTGTACATTCTTTTCTGCCCTGCCTTGCAAAAACAAAGCCCATTAAAAACGAATTTACCAACTTTGATGGAGAACATTTCTGACTTGCACAGAACCCTGAAACCTTATCAAGCAGAGAGTTTTACTGCATGAGTAATTTCAGCTGAACCTCGATTCACAATTCAGTATTCAGTGATTCTCACAATAGCTTCTCCATGAGTCCCGGTGAGTCTTAAAATGGTTGATGAATACAGCCATTCAAAAGGAAATTAAGTTTTCCAGCTCACTTTCAGGCTGAGCGCTCTGAGTTCACCAATAGAGTAAGTGTTTTGCTTTTACTTTTCACTTTCGATCCATCACTCACTGATTTACATAAGATTTTTAACACACATTTATAAAAGAAGCTTAGTGTTGATGATTTGTCCAACTGTAGTTTAATGTATACGTGTAACCGTCAGATCCACTGTGATACAGTAGATATTATATTAAACTCACCGGTTCATTGTACATTTAACTTATGATGGACTTGTCAGAACACAGTCTGTAAATCAAGAATCAGCTATATAATACAACTCCATTAATGCTTATACTGCCTTATACTTTGTTATTGGGAAATTTTGCTTGGTACTCAATGTTTTTGGTTCTTGACCAACCTTGTGGAAGAAATTAGCGATGAGAACTGAGGAACTGCTGTATAGTCAGAAACATTCTGCTGTATCAGCCAAGCTGGTTGTTCACTATATTGTGTACATGAAACTATTTCAGTAATATACAGGAAAATATGCTAAAAGTATGCCTGATTATCAATGGTAGACCTAAAAATTGTGATTTTTATGTGAGCACAAATAAGGATATAATATGTGGAGTCTTTTTCGCTTATGATATCCATACCTAGATAAAAATATCTAAATATGTGTTAACTACATACCAGAATTAAATGCAAATCAGCCTTTGTTTTATATAAATGTGAACTATACATCAGCAAATTGATTTTAATTCCCCATGGTTAACTAACATCATTACAACTGTGTCTACAGGTCAATTTATGCTGAAATCTACTCACAGAAATAAAAGTCAACTGAAATGTGAAATGACTCCCTGCAGGATATGCTGAGTTGGATGACCTTTTGTTAAGAGATCACTAGCAGAGTTCAATCGAGTCTGGTCTGATGAGAAGCCAAATGCTTGCAGCACATGCAGCTAAGTCTTTGAATGCCAGCAGACCCTGTTTTTGAGACTCAAACTCAAATCTTATAGTGTTACAGACGTTATAGTGTTATGTTATATTATGTTATGTTATGTTATAGTGTCTCAAGCTACGCCAAAAAGAGTGGGCATGATATCTTTAGGCAATATTATTACATTTACTTCAACACAGAATGCTATAAAGTGCAAAAATACTGACCCCAAGAACCAAAGGCCACATTTAATAACAGAAAATCACGTAGCGATATAATTACAGTCCAAATGAAGTGCATGCAATGGTGTTAAAAAGGCATCCCTGTGAGTGATTTGGCAGACAGACACTTTTATTCATCTTGCCAGACTCTAGATATGACTGGGTTTTTCTTGCATGCTGACGGTCAGTATTAGGACAAGCTGTCATTCGACTCGATTATAATTTGCTATATTAAATATTGTAATTAATATTAAATTGAAATTTGGATTTCAACCCCCTGTTGGATTTTTGGATGATTGAAACATCAAACATTTAAATATAGTTATAAAGACAACAATCTTCTGTCTTCATTTGTTATCCCTATTGAAAAAAAACAGACCAGTATGATTCTGGACTTGGTGGCGACCAGTGTTTGTTGGGTTTTGAACATGATTTTGCTGGGGATGCTGGTCTTTTACTGGGGGTGCTGGTGACCAGCACATACTGGTCTTTGCTGGTTCTTGGATGGTTGTAACCAGTGGATGCTGGTCTTTTCTGAGTATGATGGTAACTAGCACATGCTGGTTGAACAACAAAACCAGCAAGATCATACTGGGCAACCAGCTTTGTCAGCAAGGTTATGCTGGTCAACTAGCAAAACCGGCACCACACCATCTTAAACCAACATGGATCTGATGCTGGTCAATGTTTGTTTTTTTCAGCAGGGATGCCAGGATTCTGGAGGCAATAAATTATTGTCATTTTAGATTTTGCCCTAGTCTAGATTATATTGGTTGTGAAGAGATGCATGATCTGAGTTTAGTGGTGCTGAAATTAAGCCGAAATATGTTTTCCT
>JAUZST010002403.1:0-18076 GCA_034779995.1 Parotocinclus haroldoi | reverse complement strand
AAATATATAAATATATATATATAGATATATATATATATATATTTTTTTTTTTTTTTTAAACGTGCATACAGCATTCAAAAACTAGAAAACAAATCTGAAATAACAGTTCCTATAGGCTACGGTGTGATTTCCCCTCGTCTGGCAACTTCATCTGGAAGACTCTGGAATGGTCTTTTGCAAGAGTATATACACTGCTCACAAAAAAAAAAGGGAGATATTTCAAAGAGTATTTTTATGCTCAAAGACTGGAGTGAAGATCAGTGGAACAAAGTGTTATGGAGTGACGAATCCAATGATCAACAATGTGTTAGAAATGGCCATTATACCATTGCAAAAACAACACATTGAAAGGTGGCCTAAGACTTCTGTATACCGTTCTGTGTTTTATAATAGTTACTCTGCATTATAGAATAAAAGCATCAGAATTTATTCTCTGTCCTGATATGAAAAACGTTACCATGTAGCTCCAGCGTTCGTTAGTCCCACCAGTGGTGTCAGTAACAGCCAGATGAGGTCACTGCATTAACCTAGCATAGATTAGGCTGTAAATAATAAACAGGTTACAGAGCAAATGGATCTACCCAGAGTGAATGTGTTCCCCTGTTTGGACAATAATGTGAACAAAACATTATTAAACAGAGGGCGTTAATTAAACGGCTGATTTAATTTTGCTGTTATTTGATTTAAAACGCAGCGTCTGGCAAACATTCATTCATGGCACATCAGGATCAAGAATGGAAGTATTTCAGTGTTCCTGGGTAGCATAACTGCTTCACAGCAAGAAGGTCCTGGGTTCAATCCCAGGGTGGAGCGGCCTGGGTCCTCCCCGTGTCTGCATGGGTTTACTCTGGGTACTCGGGTTTCCTACCCCAGTCCAAAGACATGCATTTTAGGTTAATTGAGGTCTCTAAAAGCCGCCTACGATGGATTGGTGCCAATTTGTTGATTTAGCATTTGTTAAAATGACCATATAGAGGTCATACTCTCTGTTTTACGATGGCCTGACCCATTTCACCATTATGCTGGGAATCCGATAATAAGCAAATACAAATTCAGCAGAAACTCTACTCTGAATTTTGGCCAGCCCACAGACAGACAGTATGATACGATACAGTATGATATAAACAAATGCAATCACTGTTTTTATTGTTCACTTTCAATACGCTATTCAATAAATTACAAGAGATATCCAACACTTCATTATAAAATAAGCTTTATGCTTTTATGGATTTTGAAATTTGAGTGCATTATTTTAATGAATTATTTTAATCACTTTTTGAATACTGCATACAAATTAAAACGGTAAAAATACAATGATGTATCTAGTCAATCAACCAATCAGCGATTGTTGCGACACAAACGAAGCGGGCGACGCAGAAAGAAAGCAAAGAGCTTGGACCGCAGAGAGCCCTCCTGGACATGCCAGCCTCTACCATGGAGTTTAACGCCTCAGAGCCCACATGACAGAGAGTGCAGGAAGTGGCGAGAACAGCCAGAGCCAGCCCCAGTTGAGTACCCTATAAGGTGAACAAGCGCTGCCCAAACCTCCTCAGGATCCTCTGGAAATTGCTGCGAGTGATTTGGCAGAGGGGGACCATTGCAGACCAGTGGAGACAGGAGAAGGGTGTCTGGATGCCAGAGGAGTGGAACATGTACGTTGACACCTCGGTACAGAAGGGTGTGGCATTCCCAGAGTCCCTGGTTACCTGGAACATAACGTGGCTTATCAGGGAGGCTTGTGAAGGGAAGGGAGACCTGGCAGTGCTTTGGGTGGACCTAGCCAACATATACTGGTCAATTCCACACAAGTTGGTAGAAATCATTCTAGTTCTCTACCACATACAAGATCAAGACCTTATCCTGAACAACTATGGGAAGTTTAGGGAAAACATCAAACCCAAGACTGACATTCAGCGGGAAGTATAGGGATTGGACTGCCGAGGACTGGGGTAGAGTAATATTTCTGATAAAGGCTCCGTCAGACTGCTGGGGTTTTTCTGAAAAAATTATTGTCCGGAGAAGAAAAGGTGAGTGCTACCACGAGTCCTGTGTCATGCCAACAGGGAAGCATTCTGAGTGTGTTCATGCCTGGGGTCCCTTCTCATCCAGGGGGGTGGGTACCATGAATAAGGAATGGTATCAAAACGTCGTCCAACAGCAACTTCTCCCGACAATCCAGGAGCAATTTGAAAAAGAACAATGTTTTTCCCCAGCACGATGGAGGACCATGGCACAAGGCAAAAGTGACAAGCAAGTGGCTCTGTGATCAAAACATTGATAATTTGGGTCTACGGCCAGGATAATTCCCAGACCTCTATCCCATTGAGAACCAGTGACCAATCCTCAAAAAGGACAAACAGGTGGACAAATGAAAAAAAAACCCTTCGGGTCACATGTTTCGCTTGTTCAAGAAAGTTCGTAATTCAGAATATTTAATTTGCTATTCTTTGTATTTATGTAATAAAATCAAACTATCATAAAATGAGCAGTACCTGAACACCCTTAGTGCATTAGAGTTCTTGAATAAACTAGAGTGTCCTCTCACTCAACATGGCTTTCTTAGCATTAGGTGGCTAAGTAGGTGGCCAAATGATTGGGGTAATTCTGGTACATAGTAATTAACGGGAGTATTCCAGATTGGCCCAAATTTCTATAATCGATAAGCAAACATATTAGGTGCAATCCTACGTAACCGTTTCATTTAATTCAGTTCAATTTAATTCAATTCAACTTAATTGTCATTGTACTGAGACATGGTTGTACAAATACAACGAAACGCTATTGGGCTAAATCTCCAGTGCAGTTACAGGAGGACATGGTGCAAGGCAAGGCAGGACATAAGATGCGACAGTGGACAGTCTGTGTGTTGTTTAGGTCATGTGTGATAAGACTGGTGTCACTAGATTAACAGCACAGGGGAAAAAGCTGTTCTTTAGTCTGGTGGTTCTGGCTCTGATGCTCCTAAACCTCCTTCCGGATGAAGGTTTATGTAAACAAACTATTTCAACTTGTGCTTTGGTTACCATTTGAATATTTTTGCAATCACTTCTCGATGCAAAATGCTGTATAGGCAAGTGAAGGGTGATTGGATTGGATACGGACGCCTGGCAGCAGCCGCAGCAGCAACCCCCATCAGCATCGGAGAGCAGGGGCTTGGGGGCTTTCCTCTTATCTGACACCTACACAGTATTAACTGCAGCGCACCACAACATCCTATTACACTGAGCAATGATATCGAGAGTGAATGGGGTGAGGGACAGGGGAAAAAAAATGGCGCTGAAAGCAGCCATTGAAGATGTCCTTCCAGCGGCTTAGCTTCTTTCAGACTTCCAAACATTACAGACGGTCTTCCAGAAGACCTACTACTGCAGCAGTCTGTTTAGCACACGGCAACCAGACAGGCGGGGTCGGACATATCAAATCCCAAATTTCTTTTAATGGCTGCATGGAACGGCATCCAAACAAATCTCTAATTCATGAAAGCGCATTTAAGCACAGTCGATGAATCCAATTTCTTGGATGACAACGTGTCAAGTACCATCTTCTTTATTACTTCCTAACGACACGTTCTAAACATGCCTCAATACTTGCTAAGGCGATAATGTGTTTATAAATGGAATGTATTAAAGCAGGTTATGATCACCCACTATGAACTATGAAAGGCAGGAGTTAAATTCAGATATAAAAGATACATTTCAGCAAACAAAGGTAGGGTTTGTGTCCGAGTCTGCAGCGTAGATGGGTGGAGCAGTCTTTAAAAATGATCTCTATGTTCTTAATGATATACGCTCTAAGGACTTCATGCTTTCTAAATGAAGCAACAAGCTCAAATCAGAAACCGGCTCCTTGTTTCTCTCGCCGATCGATTGGCTGGTGAGCGGAATCAGCCGGTTTTCTCATGCACTTGCGGTACAAACAGCCACACGTGCGCACGGCATGGAGTTTGACTAACATTGATTCAGAATTCAGATCAGGTCCATAGGAAGCTTCAAACAGTTCATGCTCAGCCGCTTGCCTGTTTGTTCCCCACATCCAACGTTTACCGTGTGGGTTGATTGTCTTTTTATTTTTGGCTTCATGCGCATCTGGTTGAGTGTGTATGTCTTTTTATCGTCTAATCAAAGCTCCGTTTGTACCATTTATGCACAAAGTGTGTATCTAGTGCATTACAGTAGTGATGTGTGTCTAAACGTTTTAAATGTATATGCAACCTTAAATGGTTGCTAATCAGCATCTTGGCCTGTATCGTCGCACTACAATGTAAGTGAAGTTTGCCGTGTTTGATAGTTACAAGCCACACACTGACAGAATAAGCCAACAGCCCTACTATGTTTCAATTAAATACACTTCTGTATGATTTTTTTTGAATAATTGGAAATGGATGCGCATATATTTTTCTCTGTTTCTTAGATTTGCTTTTACATTCTCTATTAGGCAAAGGTCAGGACTGCAGGCAGGCCAGTCCAGTACCTGTAGCCTCTTCTTCCACAGCCATGACTTTGTAATGTGTGCAGCATGTGGTTTTTCATTGCGTTGTCGAAAAACTGCACAGGTCTCCCTTAAAAAAATAAGATCTTAAAGGCAGCACTATTTGCTCTAAAATCTTGATGTACTTTTCTGCATTAATGCTGCCATCACAGAAAAGTAACTGATCTGTGCCAAGGGCACTGCACTGACACAACCCCATACCATGACAGATCCAGTCTTTTCACACATTTCCACCAGCCCAGATGCCTCTGAGCCAAAACATTTAAACATTTCTATACTTTTCTCAACAGACTGGACATCCTCTGCTCGTATGTAATCCTCTAATCACTTTCATGTATACTGCTTTTCTATCAAATCATGACGACAATCACCAGTTGACTCGTTTACATCTCATCATTATTTAGTTGCTTACCCAGTTACTAGCTAGCTTGCCTCATTTGACATTTTCTTTTATTTATTTTTTTTTTAAACGCGTTGCAGGCATGAATGCAGGAAAGTATGTTTATTGACCAATGAAGTCAAGCTGTTCATTCAAAACATGAACTATCTTGGGTTCTTACTGTCTACAATAAAACAATAAAAGACAAATCGATGCGTATGATCCATACACTCAATATTTTCTCATTTATGGCTATTCATATCTGTGTTGAAACTGTTTGTGTTGCTTTTACCCAGGTACAATAATAGTGCTGACAGTGCCCCCCCCCCAGTAAATGCTGCCCTTTGTGTCACTTTTCTTTTAACGTCAGGCATTCTCAAGAGTGATCTCGCCAGCATCTCTGTACCAAAGCTCAACATAAGCTAGCATTGCTCTAACAATGAAAAGAACAACGTTTATATTTTTAAACAATATGCCACTAGAACACTGGGATTAAAAAAAAACGGTTACTCAGCTACAGCAATGATGAAAATTTACATTGGCACAACTGTTCCCATTAATCAGACCTTAAATTATAGGATGTTGACTCGAGGAGAATATACCCACTTAAGCAGACCCTTGCCACATTCTCCATGCAGCCCCAGACTTTGTAAACCACTAACCACGGCTTACATTTCGAATATAAAGGATTCCATCAGAGGCACTTTTTCCAATGACTGTAGTTGTATTTATTAGGCCGTAAAGTCTCCAAATAAAGCAAAATGGAAGAAAACGTGACCCCCGAACCATGTATGGAAAACACTCTCACTGTCTCACCCTCAGTTTGCTTTCAGCGCATCAAAGACGAGCACTATAAAAAAAAAAAAAATAAGGGCGTCTTAAATTAGATGAAGGCCGTATTCTGCCACAAGGAAAGAGCTGTCAGATAGATATGAAGAATCGCTGACTGCCAAACTACAAAATGGAAGGCAATGTTGGATTCAGAATGCAGCAAGGCAAATTCTCAGCACACTTCAAAGAACAAGCAACTCTGGAAAGCAAGTAACGATCTTCAAACGCAAAATAGCAACAAGCCTGCATTTTCAATTCCAAAATGCTTTGCCTAAAAGTAGCAGCAAATTTACCCGCACTTTCTCCAATCCAGAAAGCCAAACGCGAATCCCAACATTCTGTCCTGCACAGAAACGTCAAAGCAGCTTCTGAGAGAAATCAAGCGACTTCCGATGATGATCAATAATTGACGTTCACCGATGCCTCATGCCGGCTTTTGGAATATGAGAGGGAGGGGGTTTTCAAAGATGACCCAGTTATGCCACCAACCGCACCGTCTACCCAAAATAAAAAGGATCACATGCATCATGAACCCTCCCCTCGAGAGACAAGGACTTCAAATGAACCCTGAATAACGCTTCGCAGTATGCAGAGTGCCAGACAGACAGGAGAAGAGCATCTGTCTCCCTCGTTCCCTCACAAGTCTGAGCCAAATTTGGGATAGCAGTTTTGCAAACCAAGCTGAAAATACCCATCCGATGCAATTAAGGCCAGAGTAGCAAGTGTCAATAAACATGGCCTGCTTTGTTACAAAACAAAGTAAGACTTGACAGAAAATGTTTTCGACGTTTTCAATAATGTTGGCTAACGCTTGCATTCGAGACAGTGCTAGCCCATCTCTGTCATGCTGGAGCAAGACCCTTAACCCTATCACTTGCTGGGATTGTAAAACACTAAACTGTAATTCGCGCTGGATTAGGGTGTGGGATTACATTCGATAAAGTCTGATTCTAATACAAATTATGAAGCCCAGTTTTAATCGATTCCAAATAGTGAGGAAAATGTTTAGGAATAAAGAAAAGTTTCTTTTTTTTTTACTTAAACTGTGCGATGAATTTTAGCCTTTTCACCATTAATGAAAAGGAGTACCAGTGTTGCCATATCTAGCAAAAAAAATTGCAACCAGGTCAACCTGAAGCAACACGGATCTTATAAAACAATGAGGAATGGCAAAACAAAATAATACAAATCAAAGACATGCGCATAATAAACCCAGCCAAGTAATTATAACAGTGATGAAGAAAGCAAACTTCTCTTCTCTTCAAACTTCTGATCACAAGTAATCCCTTCTGCTAAAATGTTGAACACACAGCCCAAAAGTAATCATTAGCACCTTAAAAGTTTATTCATAATAGGTTTAAAGTTCATGTAAAAATGATTCGTTTTGCTTTGGACCACGTGTGTCATTTCAGTAGAGAGAGAAGTTGGTTGTTCCTAGTTCATCGTTATAAGACGCGCCATGTTGACTCTCCTGGTTAATGCAGCGTTCCAGCTAGGAGACCACATTTGGTGGAACCCGGTACACTGCTGAAGCTCAATATCAGGCTGGTGTCCTTGGGTGTTTTGCCATGTTCGAGGTACAACCTCTTACTCGCAGATTAAATTTCCACATATATTGCATGTAGCCTTTTCATTTTCTCTCAAAATGGAGCCAAAATGTCGAGAGATTTTGGACATCCAATTTCCACTAAAGCTCTAGCAGAGAGTATCAAATCAAAATGTACATGACTATATAACGTACCTGTCATGGGTGTCAGCTCACAGACGTATTGTGCACCAGTCGTAGCCTTGTATTGAAAGCACAAAATGTGCTGGAAGGCAATAAGGGATTACATTTTTTTAAACGGGTACTTTGTTCTTGGGACTTTAAAACAGGTTTTCTAATGAGTAATTTAAGACTGTAGGAATTTAACATTTTAACAGATTTATTTGGGTAGTGGACTATTAGCAGCACAATGACAGTAAACGAATACAACCAGATTTCATTCATAAACTAGAGTTTCTAGAACAACATTAATACGTTAACAGCATGTTGGTGGCCTTGCACTGGTGTGTCACACCTCATTAAGCTGCACGTGTTTAGTTAGAGACCACATCCATTCTTTACAAAGCTCCTCAAACACAGCGCGGCTGCAACATTCCTTCCTCCGCTCGCTTTTTAAACAGTTACTCCTGGACAGGGTCAGGGGCGAGCCTGTGCCTAGGTGGTGGCACAGGGCGCAAGGCAGAAGCAACCCTACACAGGGTGTCAATCAATCATGGGGCACATAGACTCAAACAATAAGGTCACATTAACATAATCAATTAACGCCGACAACCGATCATAATCCTAATTAATTAATTTCATCAATGAAAGCATGTCAAAGCATGGACTGCGGGAGGAAACTGCAGAATGCAGAGTAAACCCACACAGACACAGGGAGAACATGCAAACTCCATGTAGAAACGACCCAGTGCGCTCCACATGGAATTAAACCTGGACCTCCGGCTATACGGCAACAGCGCTACCCACTAAGCCACTGTGCCGCCCCCAGAGACCACATTCCGAATGTCTGTCACTTTCGCTGTCCCTCTCTGGAAACCTCCCTTGATGCTGTTGTGCATCTCCCTTTCTCCACAGCTTACATCTATAATGAACGGCAAGTTGCTGCAATAAACACAGAAGTTGCATGAATTCCAATCCGCCAGTGCTGCCGAGCATGTCGTGTGTCAGACTTCAATACCATAACAAAGGCAAGTCAGATCTGAAAATGTCTGATTCCGAAGATAAAAAAACATATGTGCGACATATCGTTTCAGATTTGGGAGGCCACATTTACCTGCTGTTTGAACAAAAGAAGGATTGTGTGGCAACCCGGGTCTCCTTAATTAATAATAAAACACAGTGTCATGGCACATGATAAGACACCCTAATGTAGGCTTAGGGGCAGTTCGAAGATGATCTGAAGGAAGCACAGAGCCTGGTGTCCATGTTGGATGGTCAGTTACTTTCTATCAATATATGCATTGTCACTGTTTATTCGCCAGAGCGAGGAAACTCTCTGCTCATTTGGATGGGGGGGGGGAAGCTTGTTGATACAGAAGCTCTGGTCCCCTCTTCCCCAGAGAAAAACCACATGCTAAATTCAGCCATTAGTTTCTGTCCTGCCATGTGTGTGTATATATGAAACTATTTAAGACGCATGTTGTTCCCACTGGTAATGAAAATCCAATCCATCACCACAGCATGGGTACAGAGTTAAAGATGAATAAAATGCTGGACCAGAGAGAGCCACAACACACTGAGGGCAAAAAACACAAACGGAGTCCCAATCACTGGTGGATTAGCTACTTAGTCTAATCCAACACACGATCTTGTATTGGCTTAACCGTTGTGAAACTGTGGACTGTTAATCTTTATTGCCAGGTACAATAATGCACAGGAAAAGTTGCTGTGCAAAAATAGTAATGCGCTATCATTTAAAATTAACAGGAATCATTTATTTGACTTATTCCTATTTTCAGACGTATTTAGTAACACGCATTCAATTCAACTGAACTAGCTCACATTATGCTCACTTTCATTAATCAGTTAGGCAAAAGTACGCGAATTGACAGGACTACGTCTCAAGAACTGCGACAGTGTGCATCGTTAGGGCTGTGGTAGCCTAGCGGTTAAAGTCCAGGGTTCAAATCCCACCTCGGCCAAGCTGCCACAGTTGGACTAATGAGCAAGACCCTTAACCCACAACTGATTGGATTGTAGACTGGATCACTTGTAAGTTATTCTGGATAAGGGCGCCTGTTTATTATGTCGTCTAACGCGGTTGCCTTATTTGATCGAAAGATCGCTTATAACACGAACACAAAAACGTACAAATGGTAAAAAAAAAAAAAGTCTTTTTCATTGACATCAACGTTACAAGTTAACATTCACTATCTGAATGTAGTGAAACAACCGATGTCCTCAAACAGCCGTTTAGATAAGTGTCCTCCCATATTGCTGATCTATTCTAAGATCAATCAAGATGCAATACTCAAACAGATCTAAATCTCTTAGATCTGGGTTGCCAAATCCTATGAATATATGTATCATTATAAGGGTGTCTAACATTAAGACTGGGAGTGCTCAGTCTTATTTTATTTATTTGGCTTCTTATCGGCATCAGTGGCCATCCAGCGAGACACACACACACACACACACACACACACACACACACACACACACACACACACACACACACACACACATTAGGTATGTAACATTTAACATCCGCATTACGTTGTGACAAAGGATACCGTATGTTACTGTCACATACATTAAACTGAATTTTGGTCCAAATAATAGAATAACATTTAGTCATAGGGGTAAGATACCCTAGTAGTTTCAATAAGTTGCTTTATTTTAAGTATGAGAAGATATTTAGTCCAGCACTGTACAAATGCTGCACGGTAATTCTTAACAACCTTGAACCACTTACTGTGCATAGTACTATACAGTTCCTGACAACACAGGCACAAGCCACTGCTTTTGGTGCCTAGGGCCTGTTCTGATTAATTATGTATTACACTTACCTAGAACGAATGCATATAAAGGACAGTATAAATACATATGGGGATTTTCACATAAAACAAAGCAAACGCATCAGAAATACTGCAGAGAACACAAGCGTCTACACAGCTGTTTTCCAAAACCTAAACATTTATACACATGCTACACCTTCATTAATTGATTTACAATAATTATAAAAATACAGTAATGTACATAAGCATTTAGCAAAGGTATCTGTAATAAGTATTAAGTAAAATATGGTAATAGGCAGCACGTCTAGCCTAAATAATGGCTAAAAAACCAGCGGCGTCTACAAGGTGTCTGACACACTGGTCGGTCAAGGTGATGGTAAAAGAAGTTTAGTATCACAGTGAATAATGTGATGTCATACATCAGGTAGTGCTGTACAGTCTCATTGCAATTTTGAGTTTGTTTAAAGACAAGGACTGCCTTCATGAAAATGTATTAAAAAAGAAAATTCTCTTAAATTGGTTTTTTTCTTAAGAATTTCGTTCTTAGTGGAATAAAAGTTGATATTCTTCTAGTTGATATTCTAACTTCTTCAGAATTATGTTTTTTGAATATTAACTATTTTCTTAAGAAAGTTTCTAGGAACATCCATTATCTTCCACATCCATAAATGCATACGGGACCGCAGGCCGGACGGTGCCCACCCTGCAACTCTGGGCGCAAGGGCAGGAACAACCCCAGATGGGACGCCAATCCATTGTAGGGCGCACACACACAGTCATGCATACAGTCACACACTAAGAGAGTCTTTAGGGACACCAATGAACCTAACATGCATGTCTTTGAACTGTGCAAGGAAACCGGAGTACCCGGAGTAAACCCACTCAGACACTGAGAGGACATGCAGACTCCACACAGAAAAGACCCAGGCTGATCCACCCTGGGATTGAACCCGGGACCTTCTAGCCATTGAGGCAGTGGTGCCACCCCACCAAAATCCCCGTGCTGCCCTGTTGAAAACATTATGTTCTTAAATGTTCCCTTAACATTACAATACTTAGCATCTTAACCTCATACTAGGCTGTGAGAGTTGACAAGGTAAGCATTTCAATTTAAATTTCATCTAAATTTAATGCTTTGTTTGCATTTCTTCACCCATTTTCCTATCCTCTGAGTGGATTGAACTAAATAAAATAAATAACGGTTCAAAATTTAAATGTAAAACGTATTGAATATACATTTCGCACATATATTGAAAGTGCTCGAATGCAACACATCCTACAAAGGCTGAATATTTTCTTCAGAATATATGAAGAAAATAATTAGGATTTACTTGAGGTGATATCTGAGAACTTCTTGCATTTTTGCAGAAAGTCGCATTTACGTGCAAAAAAATAATAACATAAAACAATATTATTCACAGTTACTCTTCTGCTGCAGTGACCCACTTTGTACTTGTTTGTACACAAGCTGTTGACTAGCAGTTACTCTTGTGGTGACCCGCCTACTAGGTACCACTCACCCCAAAGGTCACCCTGCCTTCCAGCTTCATTCAACAATATTCTGACATGCTACTACACGATACTATAAAATAAATCACTGGTAATTATACATTTCATTAATCTTTCACTTATGCAATGGCTTCAAACAAACAGGCTGCATCTAATCTCAGTCTTCCAACCAAAGCATTTATCTAAACATCTGTACTTTCATGTGTGTCATAAACTGATCATGAGGCATTAAACACTTACCAGACTCCTGCACCTCCATGCTCATGCTCATTGTGGAACCTGACCTCACAGCTTCTGCAGGAGAACCAGAAGAAAGAGAAATGATTAAAAGAACTTAAGATGCTCTACAGCCAAAAGCTGTGAAAATGTGAAAGTGAGTAGGAAATGAAGAGCGAGAGATGGCCTGAGAGAAAGAAGGCTGCATTGTAAAAGCCACATTTAACATGCAGAATGTCAGTGCGAGTGGGAGGGAGAATCTCGAGAAGCGTGTGTGTGTGTTTTTTTTTTAAAACCCCAAAATACAGCCACTTTCAAAAAGGTTACACTGGCCGTGCTCGAAAGCAGGTTACTCAAGTAAAAGTACTGTTACTTAAGTAAAAGTACATTACGTGTACGTGGCTGTATTTGACCCGGGAAACCTAAGTTATCTTGATTCAAATATGGCCTCTGGCGAAGCAGGATAGGCTTGGAAGGTCTGGTGCCTGAGAGACCAAGTCTAGTGAGGGAATAGGCAGCCAATTTGCAGGAAAGAGACCCAATACCTGGCTCCTGGAGGACAGAGCGAGTGAGAAACAAGAGTCCCATCTTGCCAGGCAAATACTGCCACCATACATCCCCAACCCTTCGAATAGCATGGGAGATACAGCAAACACAAAATCAAAAGATTTGTGTTCAGATGCCTAATAAAACTTGTTTTTAAACCCCGCCCCCAATCAGGATTGTTCCTGATAATATTTCTGTTTTTCACTGAAGTTTCAAAACAAGAGCATTTCACATTTTCTATTTGTACAGATCACACAATCCAGGCCTGCCAACACACGCGCACACACATGCACGCACACGCACGCAACACACACACGCGCACGCATGCACGCACGCACACTATAGAAATTGCTATTTTCCCACAACTGCCACATCGGGTATGACAGGCGTAAACGCTGCACACAATCGAAATCCAACCCTATTGATGTGCTAATACTTTTCTTTTTGCCCAAAGTGACTGAAAATGCACTTATTGCTTAAGAGAAAGCATCAACAAAACACTAAAAAGAGCCTACTTCAAATAAACACTGATTTCTAAAAAAGAAGGGTACTAAATAACAAAAGCACTTAGAAAAAAACTAAAATATCTACAGGAGGCACATGCTGTTTTACTATTTTATTGTAATTCATTTCAGATCAGGTTTGATTCTTTACATGATCTTATGACAGAAATGATGCTACTCCTAAGCACTGGGCACCAACATGAACACACAAAGATTACACAAAGTTATTGTTGTGACTTTATTATCAGTTGATAATTCAGAGATGCTGTATCTGTACTACCAGTATCAGTAAAACGAAAAATTCCAACCACTAGCCTACAAAAGCAGAACCACTACTTACTAATTCATTAACGTTTCAGCCATGAATCTTTTCACACCAGTTCAATACACAAGAACTGTGAAATTGCTGGGTGTCAAAATAGTTATCATTGTATTTGGCACCTACCTCCAGAGATCCAAGACACATGCATAAACATGACCGGCAGAGATTGCTGTTGCAACACTGGGGGATTGTGTCACAATTTCAAGCGAATAAATGCGATTTCATTCTTTCCAGGCAGAGCAGATGCATTTAGATCACTTATATTGTGTTATTTCAGCTACAGCCATGCAATATTTGCAGCACGCTTGATGGAAGTAAGCCATCATAGTTATCGGAACCAACTCCGAAAACACTTGGAACAACGAATTTATTAAGACGTTTAAAACGGCATCACCGTATTGAATATATGAAATGTGACTAAACTAACAAAGGCACAGAGGTTAAAGCTACAGCTAGAGAAAGTGCAGAGCCAGGCACAAGCAAGCAGCCCCTGCTATCGTTCTTTAACAACGAAGAACTTTCCATTAAAAGGAAAGTTGAACAATTTTTTTTCTGTATGATGTAATTTATAATTTGTAATTCAAACAGACAATCGAAAGTGGCCAAACTCGGAATGGCCTGGTCATATGTTAAATAAAAACAGATATCGGACATCGGAATCGGATGAAAAAAAAAAGCACATCTCCAGTTTTTTTTATAAAACAAGGAATGCATTGTAACCAACTATATTAATATGTTCATTATACGTTAATCACATTATGCAGTATCGCATTCAGCTTTATGACATACATTTTGCACAAAATACTGCAACTTTCAGATTAGGACTCCTCAAATCCACTTATTCAAACCAAGCAAATGTTGTGATACTGCTATTTACCGTACGCAACTTTGAGGAAAGCCTCAGCTCTTGTTCCCAAACTTCATATAATCCAGTTAAGGCTTAGCTGGGAGGAAGAAAGAGCTTAAATGATGAGAGAAAGCAGCTAAAACAAAGTGGCATTAACTCTGGAGCTCTATTCAGCCCGAGCTGTCAAGCTGTCTTTGTGACGCTTGACGTCTCTATTAAAAGGCGAGACGAGGGAACGACGGGTTTGCTCTGACAGGCACTAGCTGACCCGACCCACCCGCCACGACCCCCCTCAATACCACCACCTCCAGCGCTTTGTACTCAGAGAGAAGGAGAGACGGGGATTGTGTCCCAGCGGTCTCCAGTAAAGGAGGGAAAGAAAAGGGCAGCTAAGGCCAGCTACAAAGACCAGCACACTGGCTTTCCAGTTTGAGCCAGAGGTTTAGACAATGTGGCTGAAAAAAAGAGGGGGAATCTGCTATTATTTTGGTAATCCTCAGTATATTCTACTACATGTTCACAAGATGAGAAGGCAGAATGGTTTCTAATTCTGGCAATAGTAGAATGTCTGATAATACAATAAATAACTTACACTGATGGAATGCATACGCTTTGCAGTTTGTATTGCTTAATGCGTTTGTTTAACTGTAAAACAGGACCGTGACAAACTGAAAACCATGACACTGGGTTATAAAGATATGAGAGCATGTCTTACCACTTTTTCACCATAAGAAGAAGTGATGTGGATCATGGAAATGTCCATGTTCACATTAAAAAAGACACATTTAAAGCAGTTATCAAACGCGCCTCACAATTAAACTGAACAGTGGCGTCTCCACTGAACTCACAACCGACAATCATCACTGATGTAATAAGAACCATAGCATTTATGGCATTTAGCAGATGCCCTTATCCAGAGCGACTTATGATTCATACAGTCTTACAAATCAAGCAATAGTGTGTTAAGGGCCTTGCTTAAAGACCCAACTGTGGCAGCTTGGCAGAGGTGGGATTTGAACCCTAGACCATCAGGTCCAGAGTCCTGCAGCTTTTCCACTAGACCACTGCAGCACAAATAAGGCGTTTTTTAAAAGATATCTCTACCCAGTAGGCTCTCACTAGGGCTCACAGCTGACCTGGGGACTTCTGGCGATCCCCCAGCAGGAGGTGGAATCATTGGCTGGACTTTCATACTAGCTAACCATGAACCACTCAAGGAAAATTAAAGTGATATTTTATGACTGTTTTTCAGATGAATAGTTTATATCAGTCAAAGTTTAGGGTAAAATATCTAAAGCTTACACTGAAATTACTGTAGTTGTTTTTTTTCAAGTTAGCTCCTTTGGGTATTTGGTTAGCTTTGCTCATTAGAAGGTTATTTTCAGATGCGAGTAATTACTTTCGTGTCTCACAGAAAGGTAATGAGGTCGCTTTTCATCGTATAAATTTATGAAAATCAGATATGGTTCTGAAGTCCGGCTAGATCACAGATCAATAGTGGCAAATATTGGTCGTGGTTCATTTTGGATTCAAAACACCTCTTTGAATTTTAAATACTTTGACAAAATGACAGTGATAGAAAAACTAGCGCGACTTCGTAAGCAGTACAGAAGATGAACTATTCATTGAAGAGTCTTTCTGGCTCTGGACTATGGAACACAAGATCCAGGGTTCAAACCCCACCTCTGCCACAGTTGGGTCCCTGAGCAAGACGCTTAACCCATGATTGCTTGGACTGTATTAATGGTAAGTTGCTCTGGATAAGGGCTCTGCTAAAATGACACAAATGTAAATGCGTCATATCTTTGGTCTGGGAAAATACCATTGCGTAAGTTCTACATCCCCAAAGGCTTTCTTACATAGCTCTTATGCTCTGCTGTTTTTGGTGTACTCTTTGTGATTATTTATTTATTTATTTTTAACCAAGAAATAGATGTTTTGTTTTACCAATAGACACAGACACTGCACGTTTTTAAAAAAGATGTATTTACACAGTGTCCATTATGTAAAATCCAACCATTTCCACATAACTCAAGCTGAAAGTACAGTAGTTAGTCACCAACTCCCCCATGTGGGCAATGTGTCCCCTAAGGCCCACCCACTATTACAGTTTATCCATTTTTCAGGGTAAACACAGGCCAGACTAAAAGTGCCGTCTGGTTGTTCCAGGACCTCATAATAGCACGCTAGCATTTTCACAGCAAATAGTATGTGTGATGTGTGTGATGTACCTTTCCTTCTAATGACAATAAATGCTATTTGGTTACTGTAATGGTGCTAGCCTTCTTATTCTGTTCTGTAAGTTGTTCTTTTCGATTTGAAATGAACCAAAGAGTTTTCTCAATAAAAATTAGTTTAACCTGAACTGAACTAATAAACAGCCTGCGATAAAAGCGATACATTAAAACAGTGAAGGGAAGTGTAATTTGATTAGAGACCAATTATTTTAGTGATGCATTTTTTAGCAGTGAGAAGCTTTTAAGAGTTTAAGGTAATTAAATCAAACGATGTGCAAATCAGATTTGGTGTTCCCCAGTTCGGGCACTTGGGGTGCTCTGTGAGAAGAAAATGTTAAGTAAATGGTTTAAGGGAAAAGAAGAAAGTAGATAACTACTTTCACTACTTTAGATAGCTGTGTATATATGTACACACACACACACACACACACACACACACACACACACACACACACACACACACACAGACAGACACATAGACAGGTATGGATAAATGAGGAATATATACAGAAGGCAGATGGATAGGTTCCTATTTCTTTTCCATACCATCCAAATCCCACATACCTTTAATAATGTATCCATAGTACTGGATTTCCTGACTGGTTTTCCTGCCTGTTATCTGTGTAGTTGATTTAACTTGGACTGTGTGTAATAGACTAGAGATGCACTGACTGCAAAGTTCTGGCATTTTTTTCTAACAATTATAAATGCCAGCATACAGAAACATTTACAGCTTTTAAAGGGAGCTTCTTGACTGGCTAAAAAAAGGTAGCAGGGTCTTCTGGCTTGTATCTCACCTTCATTCTTAACCTATTCAGCATTAAACTATTTGCCTTTGTTGGCCTTGTCAAATTCTGCATAATAAATCTGTTGTTCCAAACATTTACAAAGATAAAGTATCAAAACTCTAAGAATCACGTAGTTCATAATGTTGTTTTGTTTCAATACACTCTGCTTCTGAGCAGTATTAACTGAAAGAGCTTTGATGTTCCTAGGTCACTGCTTTAGTACATCAAGCGTTGTACTTATAATGGCGATGACTCCAATATGACAAAATGAACGGTGAATGTTACAACTGTATCAGATCCTGTGCTACCCTGACTATGAAGTCTATAAAGAAAGCTGTAACAAAGCAAAAATGCAAAACAAGTGTTATTATTCCCACAAACAGTGAATACGAATGTTAGAGAGAGACAGTTTTCCAAGGTTAGAAATCCGTGCAACATGAGTGATCAAATCTGTAACTTAAGTCTGTCCTTTCCTGAGTCACATGTGGCATAACCTTTGCATTATTTGATTCTTGTATAAATGAAATATAACTTCAGACAACTGATAAAGTGTTTAAAATCAGCTCTTAGACCTTTACTTTGTTGTAGAAAGAAAAAAACATGAAACTCTACACTTTATACCTCAATCCAAGTCATTTTGAGTTTAGGGCCTTGCTCAACATCCCAACAATGACAGTTTGGTAGTGCTGGGACTTGACCCGAGACAGTCAGTTCAGTATTGTTCATTTTACATTGCAGAACATTAATGGCTATTCATGAGCAAGGTTACATTGACACTAGTTACACACATGCACACTGGGACAATTTAGAGCAAGCAATTAACCCAATGCGTGTGTGTGTGTGTGTGTGTGTGTGTGTGTGTGTGTGTGTGTGTGTGCTGATGTGTGGGGAGGTTGATCTTTGTTTC